>JAWMAR010004058.1:0-61619 GCA_036785375.1 Leucoraja ocellata | reverse complement strand
AAGCCAAATAACCTAATGGAAACGAAGCCGAAGCGCCAAATCAGCGAATGGAAACGTAGCCGAAACACCAACTAACCGAAAGGGTGGGACGCCTAAATGCAAACTAACCGAGAGGGCGGAACGCCTAAAGGCAAATTAACCGAAAGGCTGCGTCGCCTAAAAACAAAGTCACCGCTTTGCAAAGGGCCGCTTTGCCGAAATACCACCTACTCGAAAGGCGGCGTCGCCTGCAAGCAAACGGACCGATTGCCGCTCAACAGAGAAGTCAAATAACGAACATGACGTTGCCGGGGGGCGGGACTTGTCAGGGATTGGTCCAGACCCCCGCGTCCATCGCTTCACCGTGGAGGGATGAATACTGTACCCCACCTCCGTTCCACCCGACCCGCAGCCCGCGGAGTGTGGCCGTGGGAGAGTGGGGGCTGTCCCGAGGGATGCGCACCTTGGACACTTACAACTTGGAGGTTGGTTCAGATTGCGCAGTCACCTTGTATTGTATTGTATTGTATTCAAATTATTGTCATTGTCTCAATTTGAGACAACGAAATGAATTTTCCTTACAGGCAGTATCATTAAAAAAATCACAAAGAAATTATAAAAATAAATAATAAATAAATAATAAAACATATTAAAAATAAATTGAAATTGAATTAAAATTTAAAAAAAGCACAAATACAGAAGTCCACGACACAACATAACATAAATGGCACCCAGGTGAGGGACGGCACCATAGTCCAGCCAGCCTCCCCTCCGTGTTCATCCGTGGACGGGGCCTTCCAAGCACCCGCAGTCGCCCGCCCCGGGTGGCCCGATGTTCAGGCCCTCACGCCGGGCTGGTGGAACGCCGACGCCGAACCCCGACGGTGAGCAGCCTCCTCCTCAGCGGCCCGGACCTCCTGATCAGCCGCCTCCCGCTGCCGGAGTCTGCAGCTCCCGATTCCGCAGGTCGAGCCGGGCAGAGTCACAGGACCCCGCGTTGATTAGTCAGCGCCGCCCGCGTTGGGAGCTCCGCAAACCGCAGCTCCGTGATGTTGGTGCAGCAGGTCCAGCACTCCGGGCTCCAAACGGCGACCCCCGGTAAGGCATCACCAGCCCCGCGATGTTCCAGCGCTGTCCCGCCGCTGCTGGAGCTCCGGTCGATCCCGGCAGGAAAGGCCGCGCCAATCCAGGTAGGTAGGCCGCTGTGGGGGGGGGGGGGGGGGGGGGGGGGGGGGGTGGGAGGACGCGACTCGAATAATAGTCGCGTCCTCACCAGGAAGCGGCTGAAGGACGGTATCCCCCGCACCGTGCCCTCTTCCCCCACATAAAAACACAAAAAAACACACTTTTACATAACTAAATAAACAAAAAAACAAAAACATACCGGGCTGCTGGCACCAGCGCCACCGGAAGTACAATACAAGTACAATACAAGTACAATACAAGTACAATACAAAACCTATGGTTTGTGTGGGAAAATGACCCCCACGCTCTTGTCTCCCCTTTCTCTCTCTCCCTTCTTCTCGCTCTACCCTCTATCTCTTCCTTCTCTCTCCCTTTTCTTTCTCCCTTCTCTCTCCCCCCTCTCCTCTCTCTCCCTTCTCTCTCTTTCGCTCCTCTTCTCTCTGCCCCCTCTTTCCCCCACTCTCTCTACCTTATTTATCTCCCCCTCCTCTATTCCCCCTTTCTCTACCTTCTCTCTCTCTCGCCTTCTCCCTTTCTCTCCCCTCTTTTCTCTCCTACTCTCTCTCTCCTCCTCTTTCTCCCCTCCCCTCCCTTCTCTCTCTCGCTCCTCCTCTCTCTCCCCTCCTCTCTCTCTCCCTTCTCTCTCTTATTTATATCTCTCGTCCGCTCACGTCAGCATCCCGTCGGCTGTAACACTTCCTGTCCTCAAGACACTTACATTAACTGACCAGATATCTCCATGGCTTTCCCATGATCAAAACAGAGCGGATACAGCCATCGAAGTCAGTCAACTCGGAACTTGTATTCCTCTGGATCTCTGTTCACCAATTGTTCTGTTGTCCCGACATTTACCGGTGATGTCCGACTTCTATTTAACTCCAGAAACGTTGTATAACTTCCGAGTTGGCAGAATTCAACGCCATTCAATTCACTTCCATTCACGCATTCAATTCCTCGCTGAGACTTCGCTCGTATCTATGTGCTGTCGGCTTGGTCAGATCATCGCTTTCTAAGTGTGTCACAAGTGTGAAACGAGCTCAATGGTCAAATGAACCGACAACGGAATAAGGAGATTGTTACTTGCAGCAGCCTAAACATGGCCAGAAACGAAATACACAAAATAATAGAACTCAATATTAAACATACAGTCACATAATACCTGTAATCCCTAATGCAACAAATAACAACTCTCAGTGCTTCGTGCAAACATAGAAAGTCCAGATGACTTTGAAGCTGCTGTGGTTAATGCTGTGACGTGTGGCTGACAGTGTTGGGAAGAAGCTATTCTAGAACCACGCGGTCACGATTTCATGCCCCAATCGTAGAATTGAATGAGAGCGCGGCCAGGATGGCGTTGGTCTTTCATGATAGCGGGTGTCTTTTCTGAGGCAGTCCTCCCAGAGATCCACTGGATAGTGGGGTAATTTGCATCTGTGGTGCTGCGGACAGTGGCTGCCATTCTCTGTAAACTCCTTCGTTCCTGGGCGTACACATTGCGAAATGAGGTCGTAATGCAACACATATGTCTATTACTAGAGGCAAGATCTGCAAATGATCATCTTTCCTTATCTTTTTTCATCATTGCCCTTTGTTCAATCATCCGCCGATCAAAACCACCGCGAACCTGCATAACCTGCCACTTGCCCGGCTTTGGCGAGCCCCAACGTCTCTCCCAGCCCTCCGCGCAACCCACCCCCCCCCCCCCCCCCCCACGTCTCTCACAGCTCCTCGCCCCCGGCCAACGTCTCTCCCAGCTCTCCTCCCACCCCCCTCCCGCCCATGTCTCTCCTAGCTCCTCGCCCCCCGCCCACGCACTGCGGACACGTCTGAGTTAGTATCTTGAGCCGAAATGTCGCATATTTATGTTCCCCAGGGATGCTCCTGGCTCACTGAATTACTGCAACACAGTGTCTATGCGAAAAGTAATATCATTTACGAATCATTTGTTTCATACTGAATATTCAAACATCATCAATTTCTATCACAATCTGTCTGCGAAACAGAAGCTACCTGATTTAAATGGACCTTGGTGGCCGCCTGCAATCCCAGTGGGCCAATGATGCGATTTGCAAGATCAATACAATACAATACAATACAAATTTATTATCATTTGAGCCCCAGTGAGACTCAAACGAAATGTTGTTTCCACAGCCATACAAACAAAGACACTGTCTTACAGACATACACATAATTAAATTCACACAAACATCCATCACAGTGAAGCCACTGTGATGGAAGGCAAGTCTTTTCTCTCCCCTGTTCTCCGTGTCTCACACATATTGCTGATTCTGATTAACAATACATTGAGCACAACCCACGATCACTAACCCGAATACATTTTAAGGATTTTCTCCAAATACAGGTGTCCGTAGACCTTCACATTGAAGATCCTCTTTAGCTCAATATTCTCTTGGTACCACCATTCCCTATAAAACACATAACACAGAGGAGGATAGAACAGGATCAGGCCCTTCCACCTAACTGTCGAACATGATGACAACATACATTATAGAAAAACTCATTCCAATAGCTATCGTGGACTGTACCTATGAAAATGCTTTAAAGATGTTAACATTTTTGCAGTCTTTTTGCAGTCAACCGGCAAAACGGATAAGTGCCGTTACAGACCGGCCTTGCACCAGCTGAGAGAACATGGATAAGAGCCGTTCTCGTCCTTGTGATATTCCATTCTCATGCTATCATCCTGTAGTCTGTGTGTTATCAAACATACATTCTTATTTTGCTTTGGCAGGTGTCTGCCTCCCTACTCCTCCCTTGCCTCCCTAACCTAACTAAGGTACTTCATTATTTTTCTTGTAAACTGTGTTCCTTTATTCATGTTATGGAAAATGACTAACCATGTGGCTTACGGCTGTTTATGAGTATAACGGTATGTGTAAATTATCTGTATCGACAGTCTGAATAGCGCCAGCTCTGTGCACATCACTATCTAGTCTCTCTCTCACCATAGTGACTTAATAAAGCTACTAGATATTTCTAACTCTTTGATTTATTTGAGCATAGAGAGACTTCCGCAGACCTCTGCACTCTGTGTGAATTCTCTCATTAAACATTCAAGTTATATCTTATTACTGTTGCGAAACATATTTCTAACATAATTGGCGCCCAACGTGGGGCCCCACTACCTCTGTTGCCTTCTTCCAGTAATCCAAGAGCGCTCACTTTAAGGATTTGTGCAAGGTGGAGATAGTGACGGGGTCCAATCGATACAGCCGAGATAAACCTGAATGTTCCGTAGGAGGGGTTCCCGGGTTGTAATTTTGACTTTGCTGAGTAGTATTTTGTTACCTTCCTCGGAGACCGGAGACGATGTACAGAATTGTCGGGGACAATTGGAGAGAGTAGTTGGACTACTGCGGCGACAGGGTCGCCAAAGGTAAGAAGTCTGGGAATTCAGAGTCAAATCGGACTTGACAGGGAAAAAGTACAGTCGTTAAGTCTCGAAGAGGGAATCAGAATGGGCTCGACAAACTCGAAAGGTTATGAAGGAGATGAGAAATGGATGTTTATACAAAGTAAGCGTAATTGTAAGTACGAGGGGGCGAGGACGGGGGCGGGGAACCCCTCAAGGAAATGGATGTTTTGTATGTGGGGAACTCGATCATTGGGCTCGAGACTGCCCACAGGCGAAAAGAGGTCTCGCAGAAGGGGACGAGGAGGGAGACCCAAGACCCCGTGCCCGGGAACAAGCATGACTGACGGAAGTTAGCGAACGGGGTTGGGTAGAGATAGAGGACAACGATTCAATCCAATCCAATCCAATCAAGGCACACTGAATCCAATCAAGGCACACCCTCCGACTCAGGCACCCTCCATGTATTGGATCTGGAATGTATATTCAATGGCTTGCAAGATTTTGTGAAACCGACAATAAGTTTGGGAATTGAATGCAACATTTCCAGGTTTGCGGATGACACGAAGCTGGGGGGCGGTGTTATCTGTGTGGAGGATGCTGGGAGGCTGCAAGGTGACTTGGATAGGCTGGGTGAGTGGGCAAATGCATTCCAGATACAGTATAATGGGGATAAATGTGAGGTTATCCACTTTGTTGGCAAAAACAGGAAAGTATACTATTATCTGAATGGTGCCGATTAGGAAAAGGGGAGATGCAACGAGACCTGGGAGTCATGGTACACCAGTCATTGAAAGTTGGCATGCAGGTGCAGCAGGCAGTGAAGAAAGCGAATGGTAATTTAGCATCATAACAAAAGGATTTTAGTATAGGAGCAGGGAGGTTTTACTGCAGATGTACAGGTTCTTGGTGAGACCACCCCTGGAGTATCGCGTACAGTTTTGATCTCCTAATCTGAGGAAAGACATTCTGGCCATAGAGGGAGTGCAGAGAAGGGTCAGCAGACTTCTCATGGGATGTCAGGACTTTCATATGAAGAAAGACTGGATAGACTCGGCTTGTACTCGCTAGAATTTAGAAGATTGAAGGGGGGTCGTATAGACACTTACAACATTCTTAAGTGGTTGGGTTATGCTCGATGCAGGAAGATTGGTCCCGATGTTGGGAAGTCCAGAACAAGGGGCCACAGTTGAAGGATAAGGGGAAACCTTTTAGGAACGAGATAAGTAAAACATTCTTCACATAGTGAGTGGTGAATCTCTGGAATTCTCTGCCACAGAAGGTAGTTGAGGCCACAGTTCATTGGCTATATTTAAAAGGGAGTTAGATGTGGCCCTTGTGGCTAAAGGGATCAGGGGTATGGAGAGAAGGCAGGTACAAGGTACTGAGTTGGATGATCAGCCATGCTCATATTGAATGGCGAATGGTGCAGGCTCGAAGGGCCGAATGGCCGCTACTCCTGCACCTATTTTCTATGTTTCTATGTTAGTTTCTATCGCCGAGTAGGCGGCGCGGCTCTGGCCAGCAGCGGCCTCTGCAGTCTGTCCGCGTTTTTATATTTTCTGTCTGTGTTTTAATGTAGTTTTTGTTATTTTTTGTTGGGGTGTGTCTGTGGGGGGGGGGGGGGGGTGGGGGTGGGGTGGGAGGGGGGGGGGGACTTTTTAAATCTCTCCTGCACTGGGAGACCCGACCTTCTCTCGTCGGGTTTCCTTGTGGTTGAGGCCGCAACGAGGAGCGGCCTCCAATAGGGGGAAGCCGGGGACTCAGGTGCTACTCACCGTCGCCGTCGCGGGGCTGGCCGAGTCCGGAGCGGTTGGAGCGGGTGGAGGAGCGCTGCTGCTGCTGCCGCCGCTGCTGCTGCTGCTTCTGCTGAGTCGGAGGCTGCTGCTGAGTCGGAGGCTGCTGCTGCGGGTCTGCGGACAGCGGCGCCGTGAGCCCGCGGATCCCTAGAGAGAGACCGCTTTTCGGGGCTCCTGCAACGGCGAATTCTCCCGCCGTGTTGCGGGGTTGAAGAGCTCCTGGAGCGGGGCCTGACACCCACTGCCCCGCGCGGCTGGAACGGCCGCGGGACTTTACGAGCGCACACCGTGGGGCTCCAACACCAAGACCCGTTGTGCGACCTCGCACCACCCGGCGTGGCTTCCATGGCCGCGGGACAATCGCCATCGCCAGCCGGGGGCTTTGACTCTGACTCTGACATCGGGGGGAGAGAGTGCAGTGGGGAGATAAGTTTTTTTTGGCCTTCCAGCACATCTATGTGATGGATGTTTATGTAAAATGTAATTATGTTGTGTCTGGGTCTATTTGTGTGTATGTATGGCTGCAGAAACGGCATTTCGTTTGGACCTCTAGGGGTCCAAATGACAATTAAATTGACTCTTGACTCTTGGAAATAAATTAATCTTCCTGTCTGATAGTGGAGCATGTAAGACAGTTATCACAAAAGACGACGAGCCCCCGAGAACGGTCTATTTCAAAGATTCAATAACATTCCGAACACACCAATGTAGCATACCTGACCGAACCATTACAGTTCTAAGAACCCGTGTCCAACGACAAATGGGAAGAGCAGGTACTTGTATCCGCCACATGTCCACAAAACCTCTTGGGAAGAGATGTTATGATGGGACTGAAAATAGGTGTCATGCCCATGGCACAAGGAATGAGGGTGGCACGTCTAGCGCCAGGCAATGCAGACATAATGGTTCAAGAACGGGGCAGGCGAACCCCACTATTATTACACCATAGACCTGGCAAAGAACGGACCGGTAGCAATAGGGAACGAATTTATTAGAGAAGTAAAGGATCTACATAGACCTTGAGAATTGCATTGTACTATGTGGTTTAAATATACCACGGGGACCAGATACAAATTATGAAATAAAGTTCATGAAAGAACCATGTTCCACTGTGACACTGACCTACTTGTACTGGGACGGACAAGGGAACGCATCCGCCGCTGTCAAATTGAGTAAACAGGACGATGAGTTATTCAGGGGATATCCCACCCGGCCACATGTGTCAGTCTCCAAGAAACAAGGTGGGAGATGGAGATACTTGGGGGAGCTTGTGGCAAAAGGGGAAGCAGAACAGAAGTGGAAAGCTTTGATGAAGGAAGACAGGTGTTCCGAGGGGGCGATAGAAAAATATCCCCCCGCACGCTGAATTGGACAACGAGGGAATGAAAGGGGTCCACCTAACTGAAGGAAGGGGATGATGGATGAGGAAGGGGACAATGGGTTCTGATCCTCACGGACCAAGAGGAGGAACTGATAGCACCCCTTCCGACGGAACTATGGTCGACCAGGACCATCCTATGTGGGACTGAATAAAGGTGTCAGCCCCATACGAGTGACCCCACGAATGTCCCACCGACCATACCAAAGACAATACCCCCTGAGAAAAGAGGCCAATTGAGGGAATACGGCCAATATTCAAAGCATTAAGGGAACAAAGGGGTTTTAATTCCTTGCGAAGATTCCCCGTGCAACACGCCCATGTTACCAGTGAGGAAAGCGACACCCTTCAACGGATGGAGGACCTGCAGGCGGTAAATCGCGCAGTGATTCCCAGGGCTCCACGCGTCCAAGACCCCCAGCACCCTTTTAAGTGACATCCACCCCACTCATAAGTACTTCACCGTTATTGACTTGGCAAACGCTTTCTTCTCCAATTCCAGTACATCCGAGTGCCAGTTCTGGTTCGCCTTCACGTTTGAAGGGGGAGAGGTGGGCATATACCAGATTGCCGCAGGGGTATACCGAGAGTCCGACCATTTTCTCTATGGCCATGGGCTCGAATCTGGAAAGATTCACCCTCCCCCCACCCCGAGAAAGTAAAAGCCTACTACATGTGGACGACATCCCAGTTTGCTCTCCAACCCTAGAAGACTGTAAGGAAGATACCGTACGTCTATTAGAGTTCCTGTCAGAACAAGGTCATAAAGTAAGCAAAGGAAAGTTGCAACTGTGTAAGGAGAAGGTGAAGTACCTGGGACATGACATATCCCAGGAAGGACGGAACTGGATGAAAACCAAAAGTTGGGAATGCTCGCCGCCCAAAGCCCAATACCAAGAAGGAAATGATGCAGTTCCTTGGTATGGCTAACTATTGTCGACAGTGGATCACGAGTTATGCTGAAATGACCAGATCACTGCTAGAACTTATCTATCACCAACCTATGGCGGCGAGGAAAAGATAAAATGGAGAAGAGAAGGGGAGCAGGGCCTTCGAACAGGTAAAGAGATCACTGTGTATCATCCACTGTACTAGCCCTGCCAAACTCAGAGAAAACATTCATCCAAACTGTCGACAGTAAAAAGGGAAACATGACATCTGTCCTCTTGCAGGAGCATGGAGGAAAGTTGAGACCAATAACATATTACTCGACCAAACTGGACCAAGTTGCTCGGGTTCTACCAACGTGCCTCCAAGCAATAATAGCAGCCGCGCTGGCGGTACAAGGCTCCGCCACAATCGTTTAGTATCGACCAATGGTGTTAAGAGTACCCCATGCTGTGTCGATTCTATTATTACAACAAAAGATATCATACTTGTCGCCAGCACAGCATCTATCCTGCATGGCCATCCTGCTGTCACAACCTAACCTGACGATCGAACGATGTACGACTCTAAATCCAGCCACGCTGATGCCAACTGAGGAAGACGGGGAGCCACATAACTGCCTGGATGAGACGGATAAATTAATGATGCCAAGACCAAATCTGAAGGACGTGGCACTGGGAAACCCGGACTTAACCCTGTATGTTGATGGATCCTGCAAGAAGAATGAGACGGGAATTAACCAGTCCGGTTACGCAGTAGTCACCGACACCAAGACATTGAAGGCACAACCATTACCAGCCCACTACTCGGCGTAAGCCGCCGAATTAGTGGCCCTCATCGAAGCATGCAAGATGGGGAAAGGAAAGCGAATATATATCTATACGGACAGCGCATACACCTTCTCGACGGTACACGTGTTTGCCGCTCAATTGAGAAATAGAGGGATGGTCACCTCCACGGGTAAACCGATCCTGCATAAAGACCTCATTCTCCACCTGTTGGACGCAGTCCTGCTACCAAAAGCCATCACACTAAAGGAAAACATCCAATTAGTAATGGAAATCGCAGAGCAGACACCGCGGCAAAGGAAGCAGCCCAAGGAGGAGTGAGAGAGGAAGAGGTGATGGGACTAGAAATACAGGAGGTGGACCATGAAGTCCTTTCAAACATGCAAAATGCGGATCCACCAACAGATAAGCACAAGTGGAACACAGAAGGTGGGAAACAGGATGACGGAATGTGGAGACACAAGGACGGACGCCTGATGCTCCCAAAATCTCTATTTCGGTATGCGTGTATAATGAGTCACGGGGTAACCCATGTCTCAACAGGAGGAATGATACAAATAATCGAAAAAGTATTCAAGACATATGGATTCACCAGTTATGCTAAAATATATTGTGAGACGTGAGATATGTGCCACGTACAATCCACAGGGGGGAGTGAAACAGAAACCAGGATAAAGGTCCACAATCTAAATACCCATTTCAAATTTTAAATATGGATTTTATTGAATTGAGCCCCTTGTAAGGAAAGAAATACTGTTTATTGATTATTGATGTATTTTCCCGATGGGTTGAAGTTTTTCCCTCTGCCAATGCGGACGCGTTGACAGTGGCAAAGGCTCTCCTTCGGGACATCATACCAAGGTTTGGGATCCCAGAAAGGATCTATAGTGATAATGGTAGCCATTTTGTGAATGAAATAATAGAGAACTTAACACAAACCCTAAACATACAAGTAACACATTGTTCCTACCATCCCCAATCGGCAGGGTTGGTGGAAAGGACCAATGGGACTATAAAAAGCAAATGAAGAAAGGCAATGCCTGAGACTGGATTCACATGGATAGATTGCCTTCCACTAGCAATGCGAAATATGCGAATGTTGCTAAGCCTAAGGGGAATATCCCCATATGAAATACTGTATGGAAAACCTTTTCAGTATCCCATCCTACAGAGGTTCTCGGAAACCGTAGCTGAGGACGAGACGTTTGCAAGTTACATGAAAAGTTTGTTAATAACCAAGTCTCGTATGTTAAAGGGAATAACAAGCACTGAACCAACAGAGGAGGACCTCTCCAAAAAGTTGGAACCAGGAGACTGGGTATTCGTCAAGAACATCACGAGGAAAAAGTGGTGAAGCCCTCGGTGGAACGGGCCATAGCAAGTGCTACTCACCACTCCCACCGCAGTAAGGATCGCCGGAAGACCAACGTGGGCACATGTAACACAATGCAACAGGCTAAAACCCCCTTGGAACAAAGGGAAGAGGAGCAGGGATTCAACGACGGCTGACGGCCTGTATAGGCCCAGTAACGATTGATCCCTGAGAAATCTTCCCTCCAGATTGCACCCACGAATGGCAGCTGTAATTGTTTCATTGCTGATAGTCAACTGCCTGATATACGGGGGTCTAGGGGAATATGTCATCTGGGTGAAAGAGGGGGAGACCAGTACATTCCGAATTGACCCTTGTCAAGACCATGGGAGGAAGTGTGCAGACCAGGGAGCAGCCACAGATGGGATATACGTGTCGAGCCCCCTGCACAGGATTGAATTGAATTGAATTGATTGAACTGGTCCAGGAACACCACTGGGACCGTCAAACGGGCCCATCAGCGACTGCACTTCCTGAGGAAACTAAAACAGGCCTCACTCCCCACCAACATCCCCAGGACTTTTTACAGAGGTACGGTGGAGTCTGTACTCACGTACTGCATAAATACGTGGTACTCCACCTGCAACTGCTCAGACAGGAAGGCTCTGCAGAGGGTGGTGATGGGAGCAGAGGGGATCATTGGCGTCTCCCTACCCTCGGTACAAGAACTGTTCCAGAGCCGCTGTCTGAAAAAAGCTCTGAGAATAGCTAAGGACAAACTGCACTCCCTCCACATACACCTGGATCTCCTGCCGTCAGGCAAGAGATATCGAAGCATCAAAGCCCGGACTACAAGACTGCTAAACAGCTTCCTACCACAGGCTGTGAGGCTGCTAAACAGTCACTCTGTACTCACAGTCACCTGATTCTGCGGCTGGCAAGGACACTTTAATAACTGGCACTGGCCACTCAAATCAGCTGCCCCGGACATTTTTATGATTGGTTTATTGTATTTTAACGTTGTGCTTTACCTGCCTTTAACTATTTATACTGTTCCATCAGGGACTGGATTGTTTTTAGTGTTATTATGTGTGAAATGTTTTAAATTTCATGTGCGATGCACCGCTATTCCCTGGGAAACGTCTTTTCATTTTGCACTGTACAACTGTTGCTTACAAGATGACAATAAAGGTTGATAAAGATAAATGAATTGAATTCCTTTATTGTTATTCAGACCTTACGGTCTGAAGGAAATGTCGTGCCTGCAGCCATACATACAATAATACAATAATAAACAAGAATAAACACAAATTAACATCCACCACAGCGAGTCCTCCAAACACCTCCTCACTGTGGTGGAGGCAAAAATATTTTTTGGGCTGCATTCTCTTCCCTCCTCTTCTCCCTCTGCGCTGAGGCGATACCTCACCGGGCGATGGTACAAACAGTCCCGCGGCTCACCGAAACCCGCAAACGGGCCGGTTCAAGCAACCGCTGGCCCGCGGCTGAGCCCCGGCTCAGGACACCGCCGCCAGGACGCCGTCCCAGCCACCGGTGCACCGTTCCCGCCCCGAGCCGGATCGCCCTCACGGAAGCGCCGTTCCTCCCTCGGGCTGGGCTGCTCCGATGAGAGCGCCACAGCCCCTCATAGGAGAGTCTCAGCCCAGCGCCAGGCCGCCCTCACGGGAGCGTCACAGCCCCTCACGGTAGCGCCGTTCCAGCCCAGCACCAGGCCGCCCTCACGGGAGCGCCGTTACAGCCCAGCGCCAGGCCGCCCTCACGGGAGCGAGCCCAGGGCAAGTCCTGACTGGCTCTGCCTTCGGAGCCTGGAGGTAGCCAACTCCGCCATTAGGCCTCAGCGCAGACGGAGGCAGAGAAGGGGGATACGACAAAAACAGTCGCATTCCCCCGAAGGGAGAGACAGCAAGCCCCGTTTCAACCCCCCCCCCCCCCCCCCACACACACACACACACACATTAACACAACCTAAAAACCCAAAACTGAACTAGACAAAACGAAACAAAACAACACAAAAATGTAAAGACAAAGGGACTGCAGGCGAGCCGCAGCCGTTGACCAAGATTCAAGATTCAAGATTCAAGATTCAATTTATTTTGTCATTTGGACCCCTTGATGTCCAAACGAAATGGCGTTTCTGCAGCCATACATTACAGACAAATAGACCCAAGCCACAACATAATTTACATAAACATCCATCACATCTCTGTGATGGAAGGACAAAAAAACTTATCTCTCCACTGCACCCCCCCCCCCCCCCCCCATGTCAGAGTCAAAGTCAAAGCCCCCGGCTGGCGATGGCAATAGTCCCGCGGCCATTAAAGCCACGCCAGGTGATGCAAGGTCGCACACCGGGTCTTGATGTTGGATTCCCCGGCGTGCGCTCGCAGAGTCCCGCAGCCATTCCAAGCCGCGCGGGGCTCTTCAACCCCGCAACTCGGGCGGGAGAAGTCGCCGTTGCGGGAGCCCTGAAATGCTGTTTCCCTCCAGGGACCCGCGGGCTCCCGGTGCCGCCGTCCGCCAGACCCGCAGTTGCAGCCTCCGAATCTCCGGAGGTCGGGAGGCTGCAGGGCTCCACCACCGCTCCACCCGCTCCGGACTCGGCCAGCTCCGCGGCGGTGAGGTGAGTCATCGGCACCAGAGCCCCTAGTCTTCCAGTTGGAGGCCGCTCCACGTTGCAGCCCCAACGACAATGGAGACCCGACAAAGAAAAGGTCGGGTCTCCCGTGCAGCGAGAGATCCAAAAGTTACCCCCTCCCTCCCACCCCCACCCCCTCTCCCCCCCCCCCACACACACACATCCCCCAACAAAAATAACAACAACTACACAAAAACATAGACAGAAAATAATAAAAACGCAGACGGGCTGCAGAGGCCGCTGCTGACGAAAGTCGCGCCGCCTACCGCCGCCACCAGCGCCGCAACTTCCGGTATGTGTGTATATTGATTATACAACAAACATCCTTTTATCTCTTTGTGCCAGTGATGATTTGGTGCCTGTGATCAGTATTCCAAGCAACGTTGACAGCATTGGAAACACGCACACACACACACACACACACACACACACACACACACACACACACACACACACACACACACACACACACACACACACACACACACACACACACACACACACACACACACACACACGCTCAGACACACACACTCACACAGATACACACATATACAAACACACACACACACACAGACACACAGATACACACACACACGCGCGCACACACAGACAGCCAGACACACACTCACACACACACAGATATACACACACACACGCTCAGACACACCCACTCACACAGATACACACACACACATATACACACACACACACACACACACACACACACACAGATACACACGCGCACACACAGACAGCCAGACACACACTCACACACACTCAGATATACACACACACACGCTCCGACACGCACACTCACACAGATACACACACACACATACACACACAAACACACACACACACACAGAGATACACACACACACCCACGCACACCCACACACACACACAGAGATACACACACACGCACACACAGACAGACACACAGACAGACACACAGACAGCCACACACACACACACACACACACACACACACACACACACACACACACACACACACACACACACAGATAAACACACACACACACACAGATAAACACACCCACACACACACACAGAGATACACACACACACGCACACACAGACAGACACACAGACAGACACACAGACAGCCACACACACACACACACACACACACACACACACACACACACACATATTAGTCTATACATATTAAACAGCATATAATCCTCCAACAATTTCGCCATCTCCAACGGGATCCCACTACTGGCCACATCTTCCCTTCGCACCCCTTTCAGCTTTCTACAGAGACAATTCCCTCCGCGACTCCCTGTTCAACTCGTCCCAAACCCACCCAACCCACCCACTGCGCAACTGCAGGAGATGCAACACCTGTCCATTTACCTCCCCCCCTCGACTCCATCCAAGATCCCAGACAGGCTTTCCGGCTGAGTTCCCGGGCCGCTCCCCACCCCCCCCCCCCCGATCCCCGGGGACTTTGTGTGAATTGCTGACCCCCCCCCCCCCCAGTGCCCGTGACCCTGGATGTGGAAACAGCGCATCCGCAGGCCGAGGTGTTTGAGGATCGGAAGAGCGTGAGATGGATCCGGACCTGGAGGAGTTTCCCTGACACCGGGAAGAGGTTTACAGGCTGGCCGTGTGTGTTGGGATCGGAGGGATTCACATCGGGGAGACATTACTGGGTGGGGGAGTTGGCGGGGAATCGGGGCTGGAGACTGGGAGTCGCCGCAGAGTCTGTGGAGAGAAAGAGATGGGTCACACAGACCCCGGAGACTGGAGTCTGGAGCATCGGGCGGTGGGATGAAGTATTTGTTGCAGTCACCTCCCCTCAGTCCCCTCTCCGTGCCCGCCCCATCCCCGGGAGGTTGAGAGTTTACCTCAGTTACGAGTCCGGGATAATTTCATTTTACGACTCGGAAACCAAGTCCCATCTCCACACCTTCACTGGGAATAAATTCACGGAAAAACTTTATCCTTTCTTCTGGACTTGGGATAGAAACAACTGGCTGAGAATCTGCTCCGGTTCCGCTCCGGGTGTGTAAAAGGGCCGAGTCCCGGGATCGGTGTCAGGAGCGGGGCTCAGGGGTTGTGGGGCAGAAACCCGGTGGACAACAGGTCGGCGCTGAACGAACGGCTCCCATTTAATCCCCAAATTACACGTCGTGAAACAAACCCCAGTGAGCGCGGAAATAAAACCAGGGGGAATGTAAATGTGGGAAGAGTGAAATAAACAGCAACTGAAATCAGAGTCGTCTGTCTGTCTGTCTGTCTGTATGTCTGTCTGTCTGTCTGTCTGTCTGTCTGTCTGTCTGTCTGTCTGTCTGTCTGTCTGTCTGTCTGTCTGTCTGTCTGTCTGTCTGTCTGTCTGTCTGTCTGTCTGTCAATCCGTACATTTTAACGCGTTAACCGCGTCCGGCAACGGAACATGAATTACTTTTGTGAAAATATAAAGATTGAAACAATCTCCCTTCCCGCGGGTTCAGCAGCAGCCGCGGGCGGCGGGTCCTGAGCTCCGGGCTCCCCCGGGTCCTAAAGGCCGACGTGTATAAGTGGCTTGGTGCGGGGGCACCTGGAAAGGGGCATAAAGGAAACGTGCAGTTAAGAGTGGCGAACTAAAAGTATTGAGGGGGTTGGGAGCCGGAGGGCGTGTGTGGTGGCAGAATGCAAAGAATGTGAGGTACAAGTTGCTGATTCCGTGAAAACGTTAAATTCATGGTTCAATCCCGCAGCCGTGCGGTGCCCGGAGAAGATTTAACAGATTATTATACTCCTGACTTGTAACTGATCAGGAGCGCAACGCATAACTTTTGGTGGAAACCTATAAAACCAGGCCCATTGACGGTCACGGTGTCAAACGATGGAAACGAAAGGCACAAATTGCTGGATTAGCTCAGCAGGTCACGGCGTAGCTATGGAGAACAGGGGTGGGTGAATGGACAAGAGATGAAGGTGTTGGAGACGCAAGGTCGCCTATCCGTGTTCCCCAGAACTGTGCTTCATCTGCTGAACTTCTGTAAACCAGCAGTTACTCGTGTCATGGTGACAATTGATACAACTCCTCGCCTTAAGGTCTGAAGTTCTGCTCTTTGCTATATGTTGGGATTATCTATCCAGATTACTATCTCTTATGTTTTAAAGCCCGTGATTCTGATTCATCCCCAGTTCCTCTCAACAAATAATCGTCAAAGTGTTTTAACTTGTTAATATATCACCGCTGTTGATCGATTACAGAAGCATTCGATATGATGAGGGTGGATGAGATGATACAGGGAGCGAAGGTGGAATGAAATAGATGGAGAGGAACATTGGTGCAGGTTGTAACACACGGACCTCTTGCTGAAGTTTGTGACAGGCGAATGGTGGAACCTCAGTAGGTAACCACTACACAGCAACATCCCGCTCGTACCTGTCTGATTCTGATAAGTAATCACTCACAGACATCAAACAGGTAACAGGTTTGTTGCAGGCAAAGTAAACGGTTTATGTTCTCCTCGCCATACAGCACTGACCCCTTCATTTCGCTTTCTTCATCTTCACCGACAGTATCCCAGCCCGGCATTTCATCCCAGTATCTAATCATAATTGCATGTGTTCCGGTCCCATCCCATAACCACCAGTCCACGTTAAGGCAATATGTGACCTATATCATTTTGTTATTCCACATTCTCACGCACCAGCTGGATATTATCGGCAATTTACAGAGGCCAATTCACCTACAAACCCGCACCTTTTTCGGGGCTGTTAGTGGAATTATTGCTAGAGGGAGTGGAACGTAGGTTCACGAGGTTAATTCCCGGGATGGCGTGACTGTCATGTGGTGAAGGAATGCAGCGGCTGAGCTTGTATATACTGGAGTTTAGAAAGATAGGAGGAAGTCTTATTGAAACATAAAAGAGTATTAAGGGGTTGGACATGCTAGAGGCAGGAAACATGCTCCCGATGTTGGGGGAGTCCATAACCAGGTGCAACATTTAAAAGATAAGCGGTAAGCCATTTAGAATGGAAGCGGGAAACACTTTTTCACAGAGTTGTGAGTCTGTGGAATTCTCTGCCTCAGAGAGCAGTGGAGGCCGATTCGCTGGATACTTTCAAGAGAGAGCTAGATAGGGCTCTTAAATATAGCGGAGTCGGGAATTATGGGGAGAAGGCAGGAACGGGGTACTGATTGGGGATGATCTGCCATTCTCGCATTGAATGGCGGTGCTGGCTCGAAGGGCCGAATGGCCTGCACCTATTGCCTATTGCCTAAACCGGGCCACCGGAGGAAACCCACGTGGTGAAAGGGTAAACGAGCAAACTCCACTCAGACAGCACCCGAGGTCAGGACCGAACCCTGCGCTGCGGGGCAGCAGCTACCCAGTGCGTCTCCTCTTTGCCCTGGCCCTTTTTAAGAAACGCGGCTTGTCTTTCCCGCCAACAGATGTTGCTCTACCCGATGCGTCTCTCGAGCAGTTTATTTCTTATGCTCTCCTTTCCTGCTCCAGACATATTGAAGTAGACATAATGCTTTGTGTAGGAAGAAACTGCAGATGCTGGGTTACACCAAGATGCCAGAGTGATTCAGCGGGTCAGGCAGCATCGCTGTAAAAAAGGAATATGTGAGGTTTCAGGTTGCGACCCTTCTTCAGAATGCGAGTCGGCCGCGAAGGTTGAGAAAGGAACAAACAAAATACGATCCGGCACCGATGACCAATGAACGATAGAGCCCACAATGGTCCATTGTTGTCAGTGGGAGAGGTGGTGACAAAGCCGAAATACAAACAGTGAAACTATTAGGACCACGAAGATGAGGGAGGACGTGCAAGAGTTAATTGAAATTAGATAAATCAATATTCATGCCGCTGCTTCGTATGTTGCCCAAACGTTGTTCCTCCAATTTGCGTGTGGACTCACTCAGACAGTGGAGGAGGCCGAGGACAGAAAGGTCAGTCTGAGAATGGGAAGGGGAGTTACAATGTTTGGCAAACGGGTGATCGCGGGGGCCAAGGTTAAATGCCTTGTCAACTTCTCTCTCTAGTGATGATCGCCTGGAGTCGCCATGGTACCTGTGTGCTCGCCTTGTCTGAGGTAGGGTCTCGACACAAAACGTCACCAGAGATGCTTTCCAGGGATACTTTTTTTAAGAATTTACTTCAAAATATACTTTATTCGAGAAGAAATTATATCTACAATACATGATCCTTATACAACTCCATCCGACATTATCTAAGGCTATACACACATTCAATGTTGCTGACACAAATGTATCCCCCACCCTTGCCATTGCCTGTCCCGCTGAGTTACTCCAGCTTTCTGTGTCTATCTTTGGTTTAAACCAGCATCTGCAGTTTCTTCTTACACACACCTCGCCTATAGAGTTCGTTCCCTGACACTGCAGCGCGTTGATTGGACAAACGTGGTATCTCAGGTGTGTTTAGCGCCTCCCCGAAAGTGTAGTCAGGAAGTGGCGAGAATGGCTGCCGAACAGCAGTTTGAGAGTTTACGCGAAGAACTAATTTGTCCAATCTGCCTGGATATTTTCACCGATCCGGTGTCCCTGCAGTGCGGGCACAACTTCTGCCGCTCCTGTATCACACGGTGCTGGGAAAGAGAGGGCAGAAACTCCTGCCCGGAATGTAGAGCGGAATTTGCAGACCGCGCCCTCATTGTGAATTGGGCCTTGTCAAGCCTAGCTGAGAAAACTCAAACATTAAATCTGAATCAGAAAGAGAAGGAAAATAAACGTCACTGCGAGAAACATCAGGAAGAACTGAAGCTGTTTTGTGAAACTGACAGTAAATTGGTCTGTGTGATTTGTCGAGACACGCGGGAACACAGAGATCACCGCTTCATACCGATTGAAGAAGCTGTTGAAAACTACAAGGTAAAAGCAAACATCTTTTGATCACATGAATTCTACTGCGTTTTTTTCTCATGTACAACTCTTTCATTTCGCTTTTTGTTTTTGCAAACCCATTTTCAGGCACAGATGAAATCTTCCATGGAATCTCTCACGAAAAAAAAATCCGAGATACTGGAAATGGAACGATTGCAGAAAACAAATATTTCTGGAGTTAGGGTGAGGTCTTGTCCTTCGCTGTGTGATGCCGTGAAGATTTGCTCCCCCGTGGTCGCAATATAATCATATCCACATTTCTCTTCACAGGAACAGTCCCGCAGTCTGCAGTCCCACATTACATCACACTTCACTAAAAAGCGGCAGATTCTCTCTGAGGAAGAACAGCGCTTACTCAAAGATCTCAGGGAATCAGAGGCGAAGAGTCTTGATATAATGAAGACAAATCTTCAAGTAATCCAAGAGAAATTAAATTCCATGCAGGAGAAACTCACAAAGATACAGGGACGGATGGATCAAAAAGACAGTGTGATATTTCTAATGGTGAGAATTTCTTCTAATTTTAGTCTAATCCAAGCGCACACAGAAAATGCACAACTTCTCGGGAATAAGTGGACGATATGACACTAAATGTTTGATTGTTCCTCTGTTTCCCAAGCTACATATAACATTTAAATTGACACAAAAATTCAGGTACACTTGCATGCTGTGAGTGTGTCTGGTGTAGCGGGTGTGAGAGGCAGTGTGTGAATTAATGGGAACTAACATTCAGTTACAGACCTTGACACTTATGCCAGTTATATAGTATCTAAATCCTGTTTATAAAATCAGTATTTAATAACTTTGGGGTGTTTTGTATGAAATCCTTTGATAATGTAAAATCTATTATCAAAGCATTATTTTTAGAGTTGCAAGTAAATCTATCCCGTGTGGTGCACCTTTCCTGTCCATTCAATTCAGATATTTTCTTCCTCTTTGTTTTTTATCATCAGGTCAAAAAAGGTAGAAGTAGATTTAGGCCATTCGACCCATCCCGTCGACGCGGCCATTCGATCATAGATGGTCTATCTCTCCCTCCTAACACCATTCTCCTGCTTTCTCCCCATAACCTATAACGCTCAAGAATCCATCTATTTTTGCCTTAAAATATCCACTTCCGGTGGCGCTATGGAGACCTAAAGTCCAGCGCCAACCAGCTCCGACTCGAGGAAGGGAAAAAACGGGAGAAAACGGGACCTACCTGCAGCGATCGTAATCTGAAACGGCAGCCTGCGTGACGTCATCAGGCCTGCGACTCAAGATATGTCGATACAACACTCCCCCCCCGTGGAAGAAGATCGGGTAAAGGAAGATCCCAGACGGAAGAAGAAGGCCCTACAGAAGCCTCGGCCTCAGTTACAGTGATGGCCCAAGAAGAGCTTCCAAAGAAACCCAAAGGGAGAAAATCGGAAATGGATGATCTGAGAATCTTTTTGGCTGCTGAACTGAAGATTTTTGGAGAGAAATTAGACACCTTCAAGGTAGATCTTAAAGCAGAAATACACGCCACAGTTGAACAAATGTTTGAAAACTGGAAGCGGACGAGGGAGGAAGAGGTCAAAAACCAGATGGAAGCGACGGAAGCTAGACTCGTTTCGTTGGAAACAAAGGTTCAAACAGAGATGGACCCTATCCGCCACGAACTTAATCAACACAGAATAGCGATAACCGAGCTTGAGAAATGTGCGGCGACAAGTGCAGAAACAGTAAGTCAGCTCCTTATTGAAAACCAACGTCTCACAAGTATGGTGAGCAAACTAAATGATAAATGTATTGATCTGGAAGGGCGTCAAAGACGTAAGAATCTAAGAATTGTAGGGGTGAAAGAAGGAAGCGAGAGGGAAATGGGCACTCGGGATTTCGTGGCAGACCTTCTACATAAAGTCTTAAAACTGGATCACAAACCTCTACTCGGTCGTGCCCATAGAGCACAGCGACGTCGTACGCAAGATGTTGCCCACCCAAGACAAATAATCGTAAAAGTCCTACAGGATCATGAATTTGATGAGATAATGAAGAAAAGTGTTCGGAGCGGTCAACTTCTTTTTGAAGGCGTGAGATTTAGCATATACCGAGATTACTCGACAGAGGTCTTCAAGAAAAGAATGCTGTTCAATGAGACCAAAAGAATATTGAAGAGTGTACCGGATCTGAAATACAGCCTACTCTATCCCGCAAGACTAAGAGTCACCTACAATTCCAAGGAGTTATTTTTTACAGACCATGAAAAAGCACTCGAATTCGCCAAGGAAGTCGGTAACACACCTCCAGACTGAAGAATCTACATCACTCCTTAGGAGACATGGTCTACGATGACCGCCAGATCTAAAAGGACCTTTAAAATTCGTTCAAGAACTTTAAAGACACTTGGAAACCGAAAATGATGGAGGACATTGGATAAAAACTGCGATCTTTCGAGGGTTTTTCCCTCTTTTTTCTCTTTTTTGTTTGGGCTCTTCTTCGGTTACTAATCACTGCTATTATATATAAATTCATATCAAACTATATAGGTAACAACTAATACTTATTAAATGTCTTTATTTCCACTAATATTATTAACATTATTAATTCTTATAAAAGTTAATACATTATAAGATGGATAACAATGATCAACACTTAATAGTCTTTGATAAATGAAGAAAGGAATTATATAATATAGTACATAGAAAGATATGTTAGAGGTAAATTAACCTATATCATAACTAAGATAGACGGATTTCCTTTTCTTTTTTTCGCTCTATTTTTCAATTTAAAATCATTTTGGTGGCTTGAACCTTTTTACAGGGTTACGTGTTGATACTAATAGGCATGTGGGTATGTATACATATACATATAAGCGTATACGTAGGTAGGAGCATATATATTGTGTGGGTATAAGTATGACTAGGTAAATAAATTTGATACTCCCATAAGAAGTTTATTGAATGTTAAATATAATTTCCTCCCCCTTTTTTTTTTTTTTTTTTTTTTTTTTTTTTTTTCCTTTCCTCTTCCTCGGGCACGGAGCTGGGAATTTTTTCGTTTTACAAAGGCTACGGAAGTCCTTAGAATTCTAGCCACGTTAGTGTGGCTATCACTAACTACACCAATCGTAGATGTGGTTCTTTTTTCCTCACCCTACACTAACCAACCCTATCACTTTTCTTTCTTCAAATATTTTTCTAACTCAAGGTTTGAATGGAAAAACAAGACCAAGGCAAGGAGATATGATCGGAAGAATGATGTATTCGAATTTAAATTCATCTATCTGAGGTTTGGGAGCAGGGTCAGATTCTATGTGTTGTTCCTTCTGCCCGGTTATAGACCACCTCAGATGCAATATTCAAGATGCTAACATGACAAGAAGGGGTCAGGGAATAACATTTTGTAGTTGGAATGTCAAGGGAATCAATGAACCAATTAAGAGAAGTAAAGTTTTGGCACACCTAAACCTAATTAAAACAGATATAATATTTCTTCAAGAGACACATCTTAAAAAGCAATCTCAACATAGACTTAAAGCTAAGTGGATCGCCGAATCATATCATTCCTCTTTTTCCCACAAGTCAAGAGGAGTAGCAATAGTAATTCGTAAAGGAATACCTTTTGTGTCCTCTTCAATAATAGTGGATATGGATGGCAGATATATAATAGTGGTTGGAGAGTTAAATGGAGAAAAAGTGATCCTCCTAAATGTTTATGGGCCTAACTTCGATAACCCCACTTTTTTCAACAAAACATTTAATAAAATTCCTGAATTTGCACAATACAAATTAATAATCGGAGGAGACTTCAATTGTACATTAGACCCATACTTAGATAGATCATCAAGGCAAAAAAAAAACAAAATCCAATTCAAGTGTATTTTTAAATTCATTTATTAATACCACTAATATTAAGGATATCTGGAGAATAGAAAACCCAACCGGACGGGAATATTCATTTTATTCACCAGTACACAAATCATACTCAAGAATAGATTACTTTTTAGTTGACTCGACGTTTATTCCATTTATTTATAATTCAAAATATCACAACATCATAATTTCAGATCACGCACCAGTAACATTTATGATTAAATTAAATGGAATGTCCGAGAAACAAACATATTGGAGACTTAACCCACAAATCTTGAACGAAAGATCATGCCAGGAATATATTACTAAACAAATCCAAATATTTTTTGAGGTAAATGACAACCCTGACACACCTGTTTCCCTTATGTGGGAGACGTTTAAAGCGTATGCTCGAGGTACATTAATCTCTGCACAAGCATTTTATAATAAAGAAAACAGGATTAAACAACAAGCACTGGAAAGTGAAATTAAGTTACTAGATATAGAAAACGCGAGAACGCCATCTACGTTAAAACATAATAAAATTGCTGTACTGAAATATAAATTAAATAAAATGTACTCAGAACAAGTAATAAAACTTTACCAAAAAACTAAACAATTACAGTTTGAATTTGGAGACAAGCCACAAAAACTATTAGCACGCCAGTTGCGAAAAATGGAAGGGGAAAAAATAATTCATAAAATTAGAACAGAGACAGGAGAATTATTAAAAATGCCCAAAGATATAAATGATAGATTTCTACAATACTATCATAACCTTTATTCAACTAAAACGGTAGCACAACCAGAAGGAATAGCAGATTTTTTAATAAAATGTAATTTAAAAGGTTTAGATGCAAATGATAGAGAATTATTAGAAAGGGAAATTACGATAAAGGATATTGAGGAGTCTATTGGCTCTCTAAAAAATGGTAAGGCAATAGGGCCAGACGGTCTAGGTTCAGAATTTTACAAAAAATTTCATGATCTGCTGAGCCCACGCTTGCAAAGACTATATGATTACATTTACACTCAACAGAAACTCCCAGACACCTTAAATGAGTCTATAATAACGCTTATTCCTAAAGCCGATAAAGACCCGGAAGATCCGGGATCATACAGAGCAATTGCACTTCTGAACACAGACCAGAAAATACTAACTAAAATACTAGCACGTAGATTAAGTACAGTGATAAATAAATTAATACACCCTGACCAAACAGGCTTTATTCAGAAACGGTATTCATATTATAATCTAAGAAGATTATTTAATAGTATATATACCAAGAGAATTATTAATGAAGATTTAGCAATAATCTCACTTGACGCTGAAAAAGCATTTGATCAGGTCGAATGGCCTTATTTATTTTCGGTGATGGAAAAGATGCAGCTAGGGGAGAAATTTTGCACATGGATAAAACTACTATACACAAATCCTACGGCTAGAATACTTACCAACCAAAGACTTTCATCTAAATTCAGTCTATCTAGAGGTTGTAGACAAGGATGCCCGTTATCTCCATTACTATTTGCACTTGCAATTGAGCCACTTGCAGAAAGAATTAGGGGGCATCCGGAAATATATGGGTATAACACTAAAGACACCGTGAATAAAATTTCTTTATATGCAGATGACGTATTAATTTACATCACTAAACCAGAAATTAGTATCCCTAACCTATTAAAACTAATAAACCAATTTGGTGCACTTTCAGGATACAAAATAAATTGGAATAAAAGTGAAATTATGCCAATAAGGGAACATAACAAACAGATAATACAACTATTCCCATTTAAAGTAGTAAATGAAAATTTTAAATATCTAGGTATCTACGTAACTAAGATATATACATCATTATTTAAAGCGAATTTCCCCCCATTATTGAATAAATTACATAAGAATATCCAATACTGGAAAACATTACCTATCTCAATGGTTGGCAAAATTAATGCCATAAAAATGATTTTTTTACCACAAATATTATACCTTTTTCAGACGATTCCGATATACCTGGCAAAAAACTTCTTTAAAAAATTGGACTCTATTGTTAATGATTTTATCTGGGATTATAAGAATCATAGGATAAGCAAAAGACACTTGTGTAAATCAAAAAATAATGGAGGCTTGGTTTTACCTAACTTTTTGTTTTATTTCTGGGCAGTTAATATTAAAAATATGAACTTCTGGTTGGGAGAAATAGACCAGCAACCAGACTGGTTAAAAATGGAAAAGGAAGATTGTATGCCTTATGACATTGGTTCGATATTATTTGCTACGTCCAAATTAAACAAGAAAATTTACAGGGAAAACCCTATAATATTTAGTGCTATAAAAATTTGGAAACAATTAAAAAATACATTAAAATTAGATAACTTATCTCTTTCTCTTCCAATCGTGAATAATTCATTGTTTAAGCCTTCATGTTTAGACGGGGGTTTTACACAATGGAAGAATAATGGAATTAAAAATATGGGACACCTTTACAAGGAAGGCTCTTTTTTGACATTTCAGGAGTTGCAACAGGTTTATGGACTTCGAGGGAATGATTATTTCAGATATCTTCAACTTAGAAATTATGTTAAATCAAATTCTAAAAACTTTCGAAATAGAAACCCAGAGATTCTTGACGAATGTTGGAATAAGCATCCTAATACAGAAAAATTAATATCTTTTATATATAATATCTTATTAGACAGTGACATCCCTATGACGGACTTACACAGACAGGCATGGGAAAAAGAATTAAATCAGGTAATAACGAAAGACACTTGGGAAGAAAGTTTACAATACATACATCAGTGTTCACTAAACGCCAGACACTCTCTAATACAATTTAAAGTAATACATAGGTTACATTACGCCAAAACAAAATTACATAAAATTTTTCAACATATCTCACCTATATGTGATAAATGTCAACATTCAGAAGCTACGTTATCGCACATGTTTACAAGCTGTACAAAAATTAAAAATTTTTGGGTAAATATTTTTAGTATAATATCCAAAGTAACCAAAACACAACTGGAACCAAACTCAAAATTAATAATACTCGGAATATTAGAATTAAATCAAACACTTAGAATAACACAAAGAAACTTTATCGATTACAGTTTAATAACAGGAAAAAAATTAATCCTAAAATTTTGGAAAGGCCCTACGGCCCCCACAATCAGAATGTGGATTATAGAAATGACGGAGACCTTAAACGTGGAAAGAATTAGACTTGCCCTGTTGGACAAACAGGAATTATTCGTTGGAACATGGTCTCCTTTTATTGAGTACTTAAAGGGTCAGAATAGTTCAGCACAGGAACCTGACTAGCACCCGGACTAAAGATTGGATGAAATACTACACTTTGAAATATACGAACATATCTCGAATGATGTCTTTAAACTTAAACAAACTTTTCCATTCTTCCTTAATTACCTTTTTCACCCCTCTCTCTTTTTTTTAAATTTATTTATTTATTTATTTTTCCCCTCTCTTTCCCTCTTCTTTCCCTCTATTTCACCTATCCTTTTAGTTCTATCTAGTTATAAAAAAAAAAAACGAAGAAAAATGTAAAAAATATTGGAGACAATGTAATAATAACTGTCAATGTTATCATTTTAAAAATGTAAGACAGTAATGATGTAATAGACTATGTACTTATCTCCAATAATAATAAAAATATAAATTTAAAAAAAAAAAAAAAAAAAAAACAATTTCCTGCAGCTGAATGCTTGCAATGACTGGCCCAAAGAAGCCATTAGACACGCTGTATAAAATGTCTACCACCCCTCGGGCTTCTTGGGAGCGATCATGTGCATTTTGTTACGGCCTGTGTTTTTGTTGTCTTGTATTCATTTATCCCAACAGTGCATTGAATGGCAGGCATGTATTATGTGAAAATGCATTAAACTGGCAGTCTAATTAAAAAAAAAATATCCACTGAAAGGCTTCCTAAAATACCTTTAATTCTGAGGCTATGCCTTCTAGTCCTAGACACTCCCACTAGTGGAAACATCCTCCCTATCCAAGCCTTTCAATGTTCTGTATGTTTCAATGAGGTTCGCCCCCCCCCCCCCCACCTCATTCTTCTAAACTACAGCGAGTATAGTTCCAGTGCCGCCAATCACTCAATATATGTACATCTACTCATTCCTGGAAACATTTTGTATACCGCCTCTGAACCCTCTCCAGAACAAGCACATCCTTCCTCAGATATGTTGCCCAGTGGTGATTCCTGATCCTTTATGTGACGTTCTCGTGCGATCCGTGTATCAGAAGCTGTGTTAATGGAGAATGTCCAGCAACTTGCAACAATGAGTAGAAAATACTGTTGTTTGGGTTGTGTATGGTCAATATATCAATACAAAAATGTGTTTGTTTGATTTCAGGAGGAAATTAGTCGGAAGAGGAGGTAGGAAATGTTCTTAACTGAAAACATGCATAATTTTATAAAAACAACTCAGAAGATTACAGTAGTTCATTTTATAACCCAGCTGCTTATATTTACAGGGTTAGTGATGAGAGTTACACGTTGTCAGTAGCAGATGGGGCACCGGAAGTTGCAAAATTCGATCACCCCTTTTTATTGAACAGAGTGTTCAGCGAAATGTCGTGTGGTATTCCGCAAGGTAATGATGATATCATTTATTTGTTCTAATGCATTAGAGCTTGTTAGGCGTTAGTTAAATACAACGAGTGACATGAATAATGTACACTTTAATTAAAACATGCATGCCTCCTCCGAACTAAACTAAAAAGCTAACAGCTTGTGCGCAAGAATCCCAGCTGCGAACACGCATCCGACTACGTAATAAATCCTACCCACATAGTTACAGGCAGACAACATTTAAAGGCAAACGCCATAATTTCTGGCACACAAAACTAAACCAAATGGCCACTACATACCGGCCCCTTAATGTTCTGTATAACGAGGCAATTACTAATAGACATCAAAAAGTAGTAATGACGGCTTAATATATATCAAAACGAAAAATAGCATGCACTATATATCTGCATTCAGATTTATTCAACGATTATTCTATCTTCACCTTCGCCTTCTAGAAGCAAGCATAACTTGGTCATTGATCTTATTAAAACATTATTTTAGTTTAAAGGCGTACCGTGCGCACCAAACCCTTAACATCAGGCATGATACCCAGTATATAGTCCAGAACACAAATGTCTAAAATTTCGATAGCATGAAACTTCTTCCACCATGTCCTGTGTAATGTTGAAGTATGAAAATCATTTGAGAGAATTATAGTATTTTTAATAATAACGTTCACTGTTTGGTTTTGTTTAATTTCCGGATCATTAGCAGAGATTTCTAATCCCAGCTCAAGTTTTAGCCATTCTTTGTCTGACTTACAGAGCGACTCTGGTCCATTGATCCATCTCTTACTGCTTAAGAAGCGGTTGGCTGTCAGTCCTCTAGAAGCTTCATTCGTAGGATTTTCTTTTGTGTTAACGTATTTCCCACGTAAAACATTAGTAGCTCCGAAAGCTCTTTACATTGGCACGTTGTCTTTGTCCAAATCCAACTCTCTGGTCTCTTTGGCTCTATCATCTGATAGAATGCTTCCAATACAACATGACTGTTGCTGATCCACTTGGAAAGCTTGAATCATCCATTATTGCAGAGGGAAGTCAGAGGTCTTACCGTTTGAATTGCTTCCTGCTCAGTAGACATGGATTTTAAGCAATTATCCACATAGAAATTACACTTCAAAGTGGTTATTACTTCCTCTGGAAAGTGAACTTTATTGACATATGCCGTCTTCTTTAATGCAAAGTTCGCACAACTTGTTGATGACACTGCT
Source organism: Leucoraja ocellata (assembly GCA_036785375.1). Lineage (NCBI taxonomy): Eukaryota > Metazoa > Chordata > Chondrichthyes > Rajiformes > Rajidae > Leucoraja > Leucoraja ocellata. The sequence goes on along the minus strand of JAWMAR010004058.1, from coordinate 32,760 downwards.
CCAAAGAGATGTACCTTCATCTTGTATTCTACAAGATCTTGCTGTACATCCCCTTCAGGTCACCATATGAATCACAGGTAGTCAATGTGTTTTATGATACTTTGACGATGAAACGTCGCTCTGATATCAGCAATCAAAGCAATTGGTTCTTGTCTGAATTTAATGAGAACTCCAATGAGTGAGTTGGTAAAGTCTGGACCTTGCAGTAGTTGACAGTTAAGTTATGTTCATTTGAAGACTGCAGCCCAGTCAAAGAGCATCCTCAAAGTCCATTTCTTCGAGTGATACATCCCATGGTGCGGAATGTACCGAAGCTCTCCATCACTTCGATTCAGTTGGTTTATTGTTACCATTTCGGCAAAATCATTATCAAACATATCCTTTAGGAAGGAGGTACATTCCTCATAAAATGTTGTGTTCTTGCCAAACTTGCGTTTCAGATTCTGGGTGCGTTGCTCTGCCAGATGACGATTATTCGGCAGACTAACACTTTTATGTTTGAAAGGAAAGTCCAAACAATAGTGTATGTCTATCATCTTTACTGAGTAGTTCATGATATCCAAGAAATAACTTTTCCCTAGACAGTTCTTCAGATTCCTTACTAGTACTTTCATTGAAGTCATGGCTGTATTGCTTGACCAATAGCTTTTCTAATTTACCAGTAGATATTTGATTAACAGCAGCGGCAGGGTAGTTCTTCTGGTTCCTGCTTTCGTTGTTCCTTCTCAAGGAGCCATAGATAGCCCATCCTACTTTTCACAGCAAACGGCCCATCACCTCGACTCCTCACAACCTGTACAGGTTCCAATGCCTCCAAAGTATTCGTTCCGACAAGTAGGTCAATGCCAGAATTTATTTTAGATATTTTGACAGTTTTCAAGTAAGGCCATTGTCTGATGTCCTCAGGTCTGGGTATATTTGAATAAGCAACATACATGGTCTCATGTGTAAACACTTAAAATATTGGTGTAAAATTATGTTCACCCAGACTGGCTATCTCCATACTTGTAATGTAATGACTAATGCACTCCTTCTGTTCATTAATGGGACGCAATCGAATCTTAATATCTTCTCCTGTGATGTCCTGCCTTCTCATCAGGCTTTCTGTGCAAAGGGAGCCGAACTTCCGTGGTCCAAAAATGCATATGTTTACAACACTGTATTCGTCTTGCTATTCCTTACCTGAACTGGTAAGATCGAGAAGATACATGCTTCTACCCCGGCCCTAATACAAGCAGTTATCTGAGGTGAGTTGACAGCATCATTAGTAGCTGGATTCCCCTTCTCTTCTATTTGGCCCGGCTTCTTCTTTACAGTGTGAAGTGCTTAAGGATTAGTTGGCTTGCACGCATCACAAATTATAGGACTCTTACAGTTTTTAACCATGTGTCCTTTTTTCAAGTATCCAAACCAGATTCCGTTCTCTTTTAAGAAATCCACCCTTTCTTTATATTCCTTCTTTTTGAATATTGGGCACCACCATATGGCGTGACCAACTTCATCACATAACAAACAACATCCTTTATGCTTGATGGTAGATACATCTCCTTTCATCCCACCTGTCGTGTCCACAGGTATTAGAGCGACAGCAAAACTTCCTCCCTTAGGTCCTGATCTTCCTTTAGTTTTGGTAAAGGAAGAACCTTTGACAGTTTCAATTGATTTATGATCTCCAATACTCCCGTGATGTGGATCTAATGTCCTTAATTACGTTTCCAAGAAATCCACCAGGTCTGGTAACATGGCTACTCGATTCTTCTTATTCTGCTTTATCTCCCCCCTTTCTCTAAGTCAACTGGGCAGTATTCGAATGATAGCTCTAGTATTACTAACACGATTCATCTCCACCGCGTGATTGAGATTTTCCATTGAGCTACAACAACCTCTAAGAAATATTGCAAAATCACTTAATGCCGCCACATCTTCTGGCTTGATATATTTCCAAGCATAGGCCTTCTCCATTTATGAGTTAGCAATCCTTTGATCATTACCAAACGTTCATTAAGTAACCATCTTGCCTCTAGATAGCCTTGGCGGCCAGGCTTATTTTGACAAGTTTCTACAAGTACCTTAGCACTTCCGCTTGTGTAATACATCAGAAATGGTAAGCCCTCTTTTGCATCAGTATTTTCATTTCTACGACTTTGTCAAATGCCATTATGGAAGTTTCATACCAAAAAGGATCACCATCAAATATAGGAATTTCTATTGGTGGTAGAGTGAACGAGAGATTTTGTTTCACAATGAGCTTGTTGAATTCAGCTTGATTCTCCGCAATTTACGTATCCCTCTCGAGATCCTTGGCTTGGCGCAACGGATGAGAGACAGGTCTCTGATATTTATACTTGCTCGAGCCTGTATATCAGGCCTCGGAAAAGCGTGCTGAGCTGTTAGTTTGTCCTGAGTCTCTACAGATCCCCATAAGTAGTTTGCTTCGGCCTAGAACCCAGTTGCTGAGATGAAATTTTGTCTATCTTTTGGCTACATGCTATGTCTGAGTCACGAGGCCGGATATCCTCTGGCTGTAGAATTAATTTAGCTGTTGTTTCCTTTTGAACCGTTCCTTTTCTCAGATAAGTGTTCATGGCATCAGATGCCCTGGAGCTGCATCTTGAACCCTCGCTTTCCATTATATCCTTCTTCAATTTGACAACCGCCATGTTTGTGGCTAGTTCCAGGTGTTCTTTTCGTTGCCTAATCTCTCCTTTCAGCTGTTCTTCTTCTCGCTCAATCTCACGTTTCGTCTCCAAGGCATCCGCTTCTATTGAGAGAGCGACTAGATCAGCTTCAACTCCCAATCGAGCAGAAGCCCTTGACGCTGAACTGGCTGTAGAACCAGATTTATGTCTTGATCACCAATGCATCCACGATTTCTCTTTGTGTAGATACTATCTTGTGGTGTAATCTCCTCTTCCATTTCAGCACCTTGTTGCATCACACTTCCAACTTGTACCATAAGTAAGTTGTCCGATGTTGACAGCTTGTTGAGTAGCATTTCCTTCTATCACACATGCAGACTTTGTTCAACTCCAGCTAAACATCGCTTGGCATCTTCCATAGAATCATCAAATAACTTCACCTTTTCTTCGAACCACTGGATATATTTTCGAGTTCTTCCTGAGGTGGCTGAACCCAGCAGGTGCTTTATGCTTATATCAAACCTCTTAACAGAAGCTGAATATTTGGCTCAGATTACATTCCACTTTGTTCACGTTCTCATCTGATTCCATTAGTTCCTTCTGGCCATCAAACAGATTCAGCACCTTCCTCCATAACTTGTTTCTCTCCTTCTGTGTATCTTTCTGAAATGCAACTGACTTTTTCGGTGAATTGAACTTGTCTCTTCTCATATCTTGGACTTCCATCGCCACCTTGTGGCTCCTCTGACTCACCTGATCCATCTTGTTCCATTGTCTTGGCAGATTGTTAAATCTGGATTCCAGAAAAACAGGGACTTCTTCAGTTTGCTTCAGTCTTATTGATGAACATTGGTTGAATGTTCTAAAAACATCGGATAAGAAACTATAACAAAGTGGACTTTCAGACAACATCCAAAATATTTTCGAAGTTTAGAAGTGACTTCAGTTCACACATAATATGTCCTATCATGGGGTCAACGCAAGGACAAGCACCTGGATTTATCCAGGCTGAAGTGGCAAACAAGCTTCTTGGTTTATTTTCAAACTTTAATCGAACTCTTCAGACTCTTCTCCAGACTCTTCCGAAGCCGTTCGAATGAAAGCGTCCCAGCTTCTGAATTCAGCATAGTATAATAGTTGTTCTACTCACGATTCCGTGGTAAAGTTGTCCATCTCCAGATAAGTCGTGTGGCTGTCGACAAATATCTAAGCCAGTCTGGGGCTGAGATCTATTGTCTTCAGTTCCTCTTCTGGAACCGGTCTTCAGTTCCTCTCCTGGAACTAATTCTTCTGGCCGAACCTGTCACCAGAGATCCAGCCTAATTTCTGCCCCTCTTCCTAGGGACGGATTCTACCACCTCTTTCCCGTAAGGTAGCTTTCGACTCGATATAGTGGCGGATTATTATGTAGTTCAAGGGACTGCTCCCTCCAGCCACTAGAAGACAACACGGGGTAGGGAGATGGTGTGGTTTACACATGGGAGCTCTCCGCGAGACAAGATTTATCTTCAAAAGATAAATCTTCAAACACAGTCTCTTGATTAATAGTTTATTTATAGTCAAAGTAAACCAGTAAGGTATTCATCCAGACTGATCAATGTTAGAAGGCTCCGCATGGCTCCGCATGTGGCTCTGATCCTTCTCTAGAATGCTCCGTATGGTCGAAAGATATTCCTTTCCGCCATTCTTCCTCCAAACTACACTAAAAAAAATCATAAGCTTCAGGCTAAGAATCCCAGCAGCAAACACGCCCCGGCTACGTAATAAATCCCACCCACATAAATACAGGAAGACAATATTTTAAGACAAATGTCATAATTTATAACATTCATAATTAAGGCAAATGGCCACCACAACGGGAACCATGTGCTACCTGCCGTGCTACCTGCTCCATGGTCGGATAGGAGGTGACTAAACCGTCTCCACAAACTGGTTTGCTCGGTGAGGGCTGTGGACCACAGCAGGACCAAAAACACCACGTGTCAAAGGCCTGGTGAGCTTCTAGCTTCTGTCGTACATAGCATTGTGAGAAGTGAAGAAAAACATGAAATATAATTCTTCCCTCCTTGCTTCTCAAAAGAGAAATTGTTAATCAAAAAAATAATTAGTTAATTGATGCGTCCCGTTAGACAAACTCGCATTGACGGCAGCCAGGGAGGTAATGGTGAGGCTCTATCACGCGCTGGAAAGCTGCATTTGGAGTTTTGTGAGCAGTTTTGGACACAATATCTGAGGAAGGATGTGCTGGCTCTGGAGAAGGGCCTGATGAGATTTACACGAATGATCCCAGGAATTAGTAGGTTAACCCATGATGAGCGTTTGTCGCCACTGGGCATGAACACACTGGAGTTTAGAAGGATAAGGGGAACCTTATTGAAACATACAGAATAGTGAAAGGATTGGATAGTGTGGATGCAGAGAGGATGGTTCCACCAGTGGGAGAGTCTAGGACTAGAGGGCACAGCCTCAGAATTAAAGGATGGTCTTTGAGGAAGGAGATGAGGAGAAATGTATTTAGTCAGAGGGTGGCGAATCTGTGGAATTATTTGCACATAAATCTGTGGAGCACAAGTTAGTGAATATTTTTAAGGCAGAGATGGATAGATTCATGATTAGCACAGGAGTCAGAGGTTATGGTGAGATGGCCAAAACATTGGGTTAGGAGTGAGAGATAGATAAGCCATGATTAAGTAGACTTAATGGGCTGAATGTCCTAATTCTACTTCAATTAGTTATAACGTTATGATCTGATATGGATTGAAATCCGTTATCAATGAGCTGACCGGGATTGTTATCAACATTTATGGACGATCTTCATGGAAGAAATCTGCCCTTTAACTCGGCCTGATCTGTCAGTGACTGAAGTTTCTGGTGACTCAGTGTTGCCCCCTGTGGGAATCGAGCGGTTCACTGTTATTAACCCTCGATCACACTGAGGCATTGTTTGAATTAGATTGATTAAGGAAACTAGCATTGACCTCAGTCTGGGCATTTGCCTCGGTGGAAAACACCCAGCTACTTGTCCATGAAATCCTCTTGCACATATGTACCTGAAAATTGAGATTTTGAACCCATTTTCTCCCTGTAACGAAAGTCCACCAATACAAGCATCATCCCGATGAATATCGTCAATTCCCTCTCCAGCACAAACACATCTTCCTTGAGTGTGTCAACCTGCACACAATACAACAAATGAGGCTGACCAGTGGCCACTCGTCCACCACGAGTGAACATGTCCAATGCCTCAGGAAAGCCCATATATTGGTTTAGCCAGAGTTGAATGAATTTTTGGTTACAGGTCCAGGATCATTTCCACCAATTAATCTCCTGTCCTTTAGCGACCCTACAACTGCGAGCCTCCACACATTATGTGTTGCACAAGGGCCATTCAATGCCGACATTTTTTAGTGGTGGTAGCTACCCCCCCCCCCGCCCTTCTGTCTCTCCCTCTGCTGCAGAGAAGATGCACAGAAGGATGACAACTGGCATTTGAAATTGTCTCTATTCAGTGTGATGATGCTGACTCTGCCCCAGGTCTCAACTCTTGCTGTGTGCCAGTTCCACATTAGGCCCCAATTGTCCAATATTACATCCGACATCCTGCCTGCCTTCATAAATACTTCATGTTACGATTTATCTCAATCCGCTACTTGATAATCTGATTCCCTCTCCACCACCTAACAGCGGGTGCTCACAAAACCATGTCCAACAGCTCCAAATGCCCACCCGCAATCTCTCCATCGTCCTCTCTCTCTCCCTCTCTCTCTCTCTCTCTCTCCCTCTCTCACTCTCTCGCTCCCTCACTCTCTCACTCTCTCTCTCTCTCTCTCTCTCTCTCTCTCTCTCTCTCTCTCTCTCTCTCTCTCTCTCTCTCTCTCTCTCTCTCTCTCTCTCTCTCTCTCTCTCTCTCTCTCTCTCTCTCTCTCTCTCTCTCTCTCTCTCTCTCTCTCTCTCTCTCTCTCTTTCTCTCTCTTTCTCTTTCTCTTTCTATTTACACACACAATTCCCACTCCGCCGCCCGACCCGCTCCTTCAATTCACGAGCCTCCTCTTTCGTCGGAGTGAAACGCGGTGAAAGGGTTGTGTGGTCCATCTCACGTGATTGGGTGTCACCCTGGGCAAGGTTTCAGTTGTCCACCCGCCTGTGCCCGAGTCTCCCCCTGATCCCCGGGGACTCTCTGATTCTCTACTTCTCCCCCAGTCTCCGTCACCCTGGATGTGGAAACAGCGCATCCGCTGCTCGAGGTGTCTGAGGATCGGAAGACGGTGAGATGGACCCAGACCCGGAGGAGTCTCTCTGACACCGGGAAAAGGTTTACACACTGGGCGTGTGTGCTGGGATCGGAGGGATTCACATCGAGGAGACATTACTGGGAGGTGGAGGTGGCGGGGAGTGAGTGGTGGAGTCTGGGAGTCGCCGCAGAGTCTGTGGAGAGGAAGAGACGGGTCGACCTGACCCCAAAGACTGGAGTCTGGAGGATCAGGCGGATTGATGACGTGTTTGAAGCAGTCACCTCCCCTCCATCCCCTCTCCCCGCCTGTCCCATCACTGGGAGGGTGGGAGTTTATCTCAGTTACGAGTCCGGGACAGTTTCATTTTACGACGCGGACACCAAGTCCCATCTCTACACCTTCACTGGGAATAAATTCACGGAGAAACTTTATCCTTTCTTCAGGACTTGGAACGAAAACCAGCTGCTGAGAATCTGCTCCAGTTCAGCTCCGGATGTGTAAAAGGCTCGGTTCCTGGGACCGGCGTCAGGAGCGGGGTTCAGGGGCTGTGGGGCAGAAACCCGGTGGACAACAGGTCGGCGCTGAACGGCTCCCATTTAAACCCCAAATTCCGCTTCGTGAAACCCCAGTGAGCGCGGAAATAAATCCAGGGGAATGTAAATGTGGGAAGAGTGAAATAAACAGCTACTGAAATCAGAGCTGTCTGGCGATCCATTCATTTTTAATCAGTTAACCGCGTCCGGCAACGGAACAGAAATTACTTTTGTGAAAATATAAAGATTGAAACAATCTCCTTTCCCGCGGGTTCAACAGCAGCCGCGGGCGGCGGGTCCTGAGCTCCGGGCTCCCCGGGTCCTAAAGTTCGTCGAGGTAACGCGTTTACATTATGTCTGCAGCATTTCCACTTTCAACACCAGATACATTTACCTTGGAACGGATGTTTCAAAGAATAGGTGCGTAAGAAGTTCCAGGTTCCAGTTGAAAACCCGCAGAAATTCCAGGTTCCAGGAAAACCCGCAGCTCCGCCTTCCATGTGTCTATCTTCAACGTGAAGCAGCATCTGCAGTTCCTTCCTGCTCATTGTGCCCAGTGTGTGTGGGGTGTGCAGTGTGGATGGAGGTCTCTGTGGTTTCCCCGTTTACACAGTCTGTGTTTGTCTCCCACAGACCCCGGTGCTGCCTCCCACCATCACCGACCAGGTGCGGCTCTGGGAACGCGAACGTGACCGGCTAGAGTTCATCGACCGTCAGCCCGTGGGGGGGGGGGGGGGGGGAGGGGGGACAGGGAGGGGGTGTCATGTTGAGGGATGGGGGGCGGAGAGAGGGGGACGGGTGGAGAGGGGGAGTGGGGACGACATGGGGTGGGGAGAGAAGGGAGGGGCGGGAAACAGCTTCGAGATCTCACGGTCGAGTTTAGGGTGATCTCCCCCTTCTCATTGTACCTCTCCTTACTTCCCCCCACCCACTTCCCTCCACCCCACCCCTCTCTCCCCCCACAGGTGTACTGTACAACCCGTTCATAGAAACATAGAAAATAGGCCCAGGACTAGGCCATTCGGCCCTTCGAGCCTGCACCGCCATTCGATATGATCGTGGCTGATCATCCAACTCAGTATTCTGTACCTGCCTTCTCTCCATGCCCCCTGATCCATTTAGCCACAAGTTCCACATCTAACTCCCTCTTAAATATAGCCAATGCAATGGCCTCAACTACCTTCTGTGGCAGAGAGTTCCAGAGATTTACCACTCTCTGTGTGAAAAAAAAAATCTCATCTCGGTCCTAAATGATTTCCCCTCTATCCTTAAGCTGTGACCCCTTGTCCTGGACTTCCTCAACATCGGGAACAATCTTCCTGCATCTAGCCTGTCCAACCCTTTAAGAATGTTGTAAGTTTCTATAAGATTCCCCCTCAATCTCTTAAATTCTAGCGAGTACAAGCCGAGTCTATCCAGTCTTTCTTCATATGAAAGTCCTGACATCCCAGAAATCAGTCTGGTGAACCTTCTCTGTACTGCCTCTATGGCAATAATGTCCTTCCTCAGATTTGGAGACCAAAACTGAAAGCAATACTCCAGGTGTGGTCTCAACTGCAGTAGAACCTCCTTGATCCTATACTCAAATACGTTTACTATGAACTGCTAATGTTCCTGTTGCAGGTGGAATTTGAGTTGGTGCGTGACTATGCGCGGGACCTGGGGGTGCTGGTGTGGATAATCCCCCCAATGCGGTTGGTGGTGGTCACCCCCACCGGCCACCCGACGTCAAACGCTTCAGGAAACGGCAGAAACACAACTGACCAACCGGGGAATCTCCCCCATTCCTGCCCCCCCACCCCCACCACCCCAAAGCCCAGACTTGAGTAACCCTCCCAGCTTTGTCTCCCCCTCCCACACATTTAGTCTGATGACGGGTCTGGATCCAAACGTCAGCTGTTCCTTTCTCTTCAGAGATGCTCGCAAGTTATAGGAGTAGAATTAGGCCATTCGGCCCATCGAGTCCACGTCTTTGTAGTGTGGGAGGAAACAGAAGAACTCGGAGAAAACCCACGCGGTCACGGGCAGATCGTGCACACTTCGCACAGACAGCGCCCGTAGTCGGGATCGACCCCGGGTCTCCGGCGCTGCATTCGCTGTAAGGCAGCAACTCTACCGCTGCTCCACCGTGACCGATTTGTGGAATTCTCTGCCTCAGATGGCAGTGGAGGCCGATTCACTGGCTGCGTTCAAAAGATAGTTAGATAGAGCTCTTAGTGCTGGTGGAATCAAAGGATATGGGGAGAAGGCAGGTACGGGGAACTGATTGTGGATGATCAGCCATGATCACAATGAATGGCCGTCCTGGCTCGAAGGGCCGAATGGCCTCTACTCCTGCACCTATTGTCTATTTATCGATGTCTCCCATCGTGTCCCCCTCCCCAAACCTCTCCTCGTCCCCCTCCCCTCCTTTCTCACCTCCCCACCCCTCCTCCCCTCTCCGCTTCCCCACCCTCCACCCTTCCCAGCCATCAGCCATCCCCCCTTCCCTCCCCCTTCCCCTCCGTCCCCTTTCCCTTCACCTCCTCCCCCCCCCCTCTGTTTCCCTTCACACCTCCCAGCCCCCGACACGTGACACCAGGCCTCCATTCCACCCGCCCCCGACACGTGACAGCCGAATGACGTATCTCACAGCGCTCCCATTGTCCTGCCCCCCCCCCCCGCACGTGACAAGGGCCACGCCCCCAGCATCATCCCGGCAGCAAAGATTGGAAACTGTGAAGCTTTGGCCATGGGGGCGACACAAGTTACAGAAGTGAAGATCCAGGAGGTTATCCACAGTGACATTCAACAACACTGGTGTGTATATTTATAAATCATTCTGTTCAGGCAAAAGGGACAGACAGACAGACAGACAGACAGACAGACAGACAGACAGACAGACAGACAGACAGACAGACAGACAGACAGACAGACAGACAGACAGACAGACAGACAGACACACAGACAGACAGACAGACACACGGACAGTCAGACAGGCACACAGACAGACAAACAGACACACAGACAGACAGACAGACAGACAGACAGACAGACATACAGACAGACACACACAGACAGACAGACAGACAGACAGACAGAGAGACAGACAGACAGACAGACAGACAGACAGACAGACAGACAGACAGACAGACAGACAGACAGACAGACAGACAGACAGACAGACAGACAGACAGACAGACAGACAGACAGACAGACAGACAGACAGACAGCAGTGTTTAAACGTGTTCATTCATTAATTTAAAAATCTCCTGGGAACCCATGACTTGGTCATCCAACCTAAGCTGGGACCGACAGTGGGAGCTTCACGTGTCTCAGTGTCCCATCTACAAAGACTACAGCACTCACTTTGTCCAACTCATTGGTGAGGCTGCACTGGAGAATATAGTGTGTAAAAGGACACAAAGTACTGGAGTAACACAGCCGGTCATAAGTGATAGAAGCAGAATTAAGTCAGAGGGGCCATCGTCTACTCCACCATTCAATCATGGCTGACCTACCTCTCCCTCCTAATCCCATTCTCCTGCCTTCCCCCGATAACCTCGCATACCCGTACTAACCAATCTATCTATTTCTGCTTGAAAAATATCACTGACTTGGCCTCCACAGCCTTCTGTGGCAAAGAAATCCATAAACTCACTACCCTCTGACTAAAGAAATTCCCCCTCATCTCCTTCTTAAAACAACGTTCTTTAATTTTGAGGTTATGACCTCTAGACCTAGACTCTCCCACTGCTGGAAACATCCTCTCCACTCTATCCAAGCCTTTCATTATCCAGTACATTTTGATGAGATCTCCCCGCATTCTTCTAAACTCCAGCGAGCACCGGCCCAGTGCAGTCAAACGCTCATCATGCAGCATCTCCGGAGAACATGGAGAGGTGACGTTTTGGGTCGAGACTCTTCACTCAATCGCAAATGTCACATATTGAGATTCTCCGGCGATGCTGCCTATTCAATTATTCAAATATTCCTTACACCAAGTCAAGCCTGATGCATCAATTAAGTCATACAGTGTAGAAACAGGCCCTACAGCCCAACATGCCCATCCCCACCAACATGCCCCGTCTACACTAGTCCCACCTGCCCCACATTTGGCCCATAACCCCCTAAACCTTTCCTGTCCATGAACCTGTCCAAGTCGGTCAGTCGGTCAATTTTACCGTTAAGGGCTTTGTATACATACAGGAGGAACTTGAAGTTGATTTTGTTCCACACTGGGAGCCAGTGGAGAGAGGACAGAATCGGGGTGATGTGGTCCCTTTTACGGGCAACCGTCAAAAGTCTTGCTGAGGTGTTTTGGACCAATTGCAGGCGGGACAGGGATGATTGGCTGATGCCAGTGTATAGGGAGTTGCAGTAATCAAGGCGGGAGGAGATGAATGCTTGGATGATTTTTTCAAGGTCGTTGAATTGGTGGAATTGTTTTATTTTCGCTATCGTGCGAAGCTGGAAGAAGCTAGCTTTTACCACAGCATTGACTTGTTTGTCAAATTTCAACGCTGAGTCAAATATCACGCCAAGCCTTTTGACGTGCGGTTTGAGTAAGGAGGTTAGGCTTCCAAGGCTGCCTGTTATTGTTTTGATGGAGTCCGAAGGGCCGAGTTGGATGACCTCACACTTGCTCTCGTTTAGTTGGAGGAAGTTCTGCGCCATCCAACACTTTATATCCTCGAGGCAGTTCATGAGGCTGAGTAGATTTGATCGGTTTGGTTTCAGGGGAGATAGAGCTGTGTGTCGTCTGCATAGCAGTGGAAAGAAATGCCGTTCCTTTGAATGACTTGGCCGAGGGGAAGCATATACAGAGAGAAGAGAATGGGGCCTAGGATGGAGCTTTGTGGAACCCTCAGAGAAGGCCAGCTGGGGAAGAGAATGATTTGCCTATGGTGGTAGAGAAACTCCTATCTTTGTGGTGGGAAATGAACCAGCTCAGGGCAGCGCCATCAACACCAACCCCGTACCGGAGACGGTCAATTAGGATGGTGTGGTCAACTGTATCAAACGCTGCGCTGAGGTCGAGAAGGAGCAGGATTGCACAGTCGCTGGAGTTGATGGCAAGAAGCAGATCGTTGTGTACCTTCAACAAGGCAGACTATGTGCTGTTGTGGGCCCTGACACCTGATTGGAAACTTTCCAGGGTGGAAGTTTGGTGTAGGTAAGGCATTAGTTAATTTAGAATTACCTTGTCAATGTCTTTTGAAAGGAAAGGCAGTTTGGAAGTAGGCCTGTAGTTGCTAGGCAGGGTGGGGTCTAGGTTCGGTTTTTTCAGGAGGGGCTGGACCACCGCGTGATTGAAACAGGTTGGAACAGCGCCAGTGGCCAGAGAACTGTTGATGATAGAGAGGATGCTGGGACCAGCTATTGCAATGACATCTTCAGAAGGGCAGAGGGGAAAACGTCGAGGGAGCAGGTTGCAAGAGTTGACTGTCATCTTCAGAATCTACTGCCCTCCTCCCATCATGAAGCAATCTTCACAGAGGGAACGTCTCATGGAACTGACGGAATGGCTTTTTGGTTTTGTTTCATTAATTGCCACGTGTAACGAGGTGCCGTGAAAAAGCTTTTGTTGCGTGCTATGCAGTTGGCGGAAAGACAATACAAGATTACAATCGAGCCGTTTACAGATACATGATAAAGGAATCGTGTTTAGTGCAAAGTAAAGCCAGCAAACTCTGATCGAGGAGAGCCCAAGGGTCACCAATGAGGTAGACAGTAGTTCAGGACGGCACCACATCCTGGTTGTGGTAGGATGATTCAGTTGCCTGATAACAGCTGAGAAGAAACTGTCCCTGAATCTGGATGTGTGCGTTTTCACATCTATATCTTTAGCCTGATGGGAGATGGGAAAAGAGAGAGTGACCAGGGTGCGACTCGTCCTTGATTATACTGCTGGCCTTGCCGAGGCAGCGGGAGGCTTTGATGATTAAAGGGCCAGTCACACTTGGGCGTCATTTGCGTGTAATTTACGCGGCATCGTTTATGCGTCACGACGCCCGACTCGCGCAAGGCGCACGGTGAGACATGGTGGCGTAGACAGTGAGGTGTGGTAGTGCACGGCACACCAGGACTTTGGGATTCTCAAAATCCGTGCACGGCATGTCTGAGACAATACATCTTGAAGATATGAGACTCGTCTTAGCAGAAAAATCAGAGCAATTTTTAAAGACATGGTCTCCTTTAATTGATTCATTACAAGTGTTGTATGGTGCAACACAACTCTGGAAATCAACCGACTCACGAACTGGGTGATGGGTGTGGTGAGATATGAAGCCGGTATATCCACACATAAGGGCCCATTTTTGCTTCTTTTCTCCTTTCTTTTTTTTCGCTTTTTTAAAATTATTTGATGGGTTTTGGTCTTTATTTTCCTATAGGCTATCACTTGCTCTCCCCTGGACTGCACATCTGGCAGTCCACAGGTTTACACATCCGGAAAGTACTGCAGAGGGTGGTGAAAATTGCCCAACGCATCACCGGTTCCTCACTCCCCTCCATTGAGTCTGTCCAGAGCAAGCGAAGTCTGCGAAGGGCGCTCGGCATCGTCAAGGACTGCTCTCACCCCAGCCACAGTCGATGGATGAAATGTTTGTATTTGTGTATGGGTCCGATGCTGCAACTGCGTAGTCCAAATGAGGTCTAACGAGGGTGAAGTATAGCTTCTCCTTGACAGAAGTTGAACAATGATGAAGTTGTGCCTCAGAAAGTTTAGGACACCTGTTCCTTTCTCCTGCATGACGTGCAAATGATGCCCAGGTGGGACAGGCCCTTAAGGGATTGAATTCAGCTTCATATCCCAAATAACTGCCTGTTACTTTGGATTTATCACACTTGGATTTTCCTGAGGTTTTTGTCACATCATAGGGGGAGTGGGTTTGTTAAACCCAAGGGTCTCACTGTTATCCAAACTGCTTTAAAATAAAAGCATTCAGATGGACTTAAGAACAATGTTCGATGTTATTTAAAAAAAAACTTCACACAATGAAGATATTTGAGTACATAAATCTGGAGAAACTCCGCGGGTCAGACAGCTTCTCTAGAGAAAATGAATAGGTGACGTTTTGGGTCGAGGCCCTTCTTCACACTGAGATTCAGGGGAGTTGAGGGAGTACAGAGAAGGTTCACCAGACTGATTCCTGGGATGGCAGGACTTTAATATGAAGAAAGACTGGATAGACTCGGCTTGTACTCGCTAGAATTCAGAAGATTGAGGGGGCGGGGGTCTTATAGAAACTTACAAAATTCTTAAGGGGTTGGACAGGCTAGATGCAGGAAGATTGTTCCCGATGTTGGGGAGGTCCGGATTTATGGGTCACAGTTTAACGATAAGAGGAAAGTCTTTTAGGACCGAGATGAGAAGATCATTTTTTACATAGAGAGTGGTGAATCTGTGCAATTATCTGCCACAGAAGGTAGTTGAAGCCAGTTCATTGGCTATATTTAAGAGGGAGTTAGAAGTGGCCCTTGTGACTAAAGGGATCAGGGGGTATGGAGAAAAGGCAGGGATGGGATACTGAATTGATGATCAGCCATGATCGTATTGAATGGCGGTGCAGGCTCGAAGGGCCGAATGGCCTACCCCTGCACCTATTTTCTATGTTTCTATGAAAGGGAAATGAGATATATAGATGGAGATAGAGGAAGATATAAAACAAATGAATGAAAGATATGCAAAAAAATAACAATGATAAAGGGAACAGGCCGTGGTTAGAAAAAGGCTAGATGGTGGAAAAATGTTCCCGATGTTGGGGGAGTCCAGTGACAGGTGTCACAGTGTGTGACTAAGTGGTAGTCCATTTAGAACTGAGATGAGGAAAAACTTTTCACCCAGAGAATTGTGAATATATGGAATTCTCTGCCACAGAAGGCAGCGGAGGCCAATTCATTGGATATATTATAGAGAGAGTTAAATATAGCTCTTACGGCTAGGAAAGAACTGCAGATGCTGATTTAAATTGAAGTTAGACACAACATGCTGTAGTAAGTCAGTGGCACTGGCAGCATCTCTGGTGAGAAGGAATGCCTTCTCTCCAAAGGTGCTGCCTGTCCCACTGAGTTACTCCAGCATGTTGTGTCTACCTAGCTCTTCGGGCTAATGGAATCAAGGGATATGGGAAGAAAGCAGGAACGGGTTACTGATTTTAGATGATCAGCCATGATCATATTGAATGGCGGTGCTGGCTCGATCGCCTACTCCTGCACCTATTCTTTATGTTCTTGGTTCTTGCTTCTTGGTTTCTTGGCCCTCCAAAATATTCCAAATGGAATTTAAACTGGAGGTGGTGAAGGGAGGGCTTAAGCCAGAAAGGGTTTTTGGGAAGAAATGTCCACGTTAGCTGCGGGCTGGATGCGAATGAGTTACAGACAATGAGACTCAACACGACGGCTTTGAAGCTGGTAGAAGTACTTGTGTGGGGAAGGGACAGAGAGAGCGGAGATGCAGGGTTTAGGGTGCTGGAGGAATCAATATTCACACCGCTGGGTTGTAAACTGGATTTTTTGACTGTAATTTAAAAAATGGTTTGCATTTTACTGCCATCTAGTGTATTCATTCGCCATTGTTGTAAGGGATTGACAATGAAAATTCCTGGTACCTGAAATTTCATAATTGTTTAAAAAATGTGTAGCATATTTAATTAATTTTGTGATAATGCTTTTATTCACGTTTGTTGTGCCATGTCTGGCCCTGGTTTTGTTATTTGTTTAATTTGGTTTAGAGATACAGCACGGAAACAGGCCATTCGGCCCACTGAGCCCGTACTGACCAGCGTTCTCCACACATCAGCACTATCCTACACACACTATGGACAATTTACATTTATACCAAGCCAATTAACCTACAGACCTGTACGTCTCTGGAGTGTTGGAGGAAACCGAAGATGTCGGAGAAAACCCATGTAGGAATGTACAAACCTCGCACAGACAAGATAGATAGATAGATAGATAGATAGATAGATAGATAGATAGATAGATAGATAGATAGATAGATAGATAGATAGATAGATAGATAGATAGATAGATAGACAGATAGATAGATAGATAGATAGATAGATAGATAGATAGATAGATAGATAGATAGATAGATAGATAGATAGATAGATAGATAGATAGATAGATAGATAGACCATTTATTGTCACTATACATGTACAATGAGATTAAAAGCAGCTCGTACTCAGTGCATACATATAATTTAGTACAAAAAACAAGAAACAGAAAACATAAACAAAAGGGAGTGGGGGGGGGATAGGTGCACAATTCTGCGGCACTATATACATATCTATAAAGGCAAAATGGTGAAGGATAAATAGGTAGTATTCTTAGGAAGATGTTTAAAGATTATATTAAATATTAAAAATGTTTTTAAAAATGTTAAAAATTACAGTTACAATACACATTACAGTTCCAAATTTCAGTACGTGGATATAATAGATGGAAGTTCGGGTGTTGGACTGTGAAGTCAGTGCATGTGTGAATTAAGAGTAGTTATGACTTTCGGAAAACAACTGTTCCTGAGTCTATTTGTCCTGGATTTGATGCACCTATAGCGCCTTCCAGAGGGCAGCAGGTCGAACAGTCCAAACGCAGGATGGGAGCTGTCCTTGATGATATTCTTTGCCCTGCTAAGGCAGCGGGAGGTGTAAGTGTCCATCAGGGAGGGGAGAGGGCAGCCAATGATCTTCTGTGCTGTTCTAGTTACCCTCTGAAGCCTCTCCCTGTCTGCCATGGTGCAGCTGCCATACCATGCTGTAATGCAGTATGTCAGCAGGCTCTCGATGGACGAGCGGTAGAAGGTCAGCAGCAGGTTAGAGTCCAGGTTGTGCTTCCTGAGAACCCTCAGGAAGTGCAGCCGCTGCTGAGCCTTCTTGATGACCGCTGTCGTGTTGTCTGTCCAGGAGATATCAGCAGCGATATGGACGCCGAGAAACCGGAAGGTGTTGACCTTCTCCACACACTCGCCGTTGATGTGTAGGGGGGCTAAGTCGGTGCTGTGCCTCCTGAAGTCGACAATGAGCTCTTTTGTTTTCCTGGTGTTCCGAGCCAGATTGTTTTCTGAGCACCAGGCTGTCAACTTCAGGACTTCCTCTCTGTAGGCTGCCTCGTCTTCCTTTGAAATAAGTCCGACTACAGTAGTGTCGTCAGCAAATTTGACGATGCGGTCGTTGCTGTGGGCCGGACTACAGTCGTAGATGTAGAGACAGTATAGGAGGGGGCTTAGCACACAGCCCTGTGGGGAGCCGGTACTCAACCTGCTAGTGGAGGAGAGGTGGGGGCCGAGTCTCACAGTCTGGGGCCGGTTGGTGAGGAAATCCTTTATCCAGGCACATGTGACAGTGGGGAGGCCGAGAGTGACCAGTTTACCTATGAGAATGTCCGGAATGATTGTATTAAAGGCTGAACTAAAATCCACAAAGAGCATCCGGACGTAGCTCTGCTCCTGCTCCAGATGGCTCAGCACAGAGTGGAGAGCTAGTGTGATGGCGTCTTCCGTGGATCTATTTTGGCGATAAGCGAATTGGTGGGGTCGAAGTCTGGTAGTAGATAGTCCTTGATGTGCTGGAGGACCAATCTCTCGAAGCACTTCGTGATTACCAGAGTGAGGGCCACAGGACGGTAGTCATTAAGGCTGGTGATGGGAGACTTGTTCGGCACTGGGACGATTGTGGCTGATTTTAGGCAGGACGGGATAACTGCCTGGTCCAGGGAGAGGTTGAAGATTCTGGTGAAGATGACAGTGAGCTGGTGGGCACACGCTTTGAGCACCTTACCAGGCACCCCATCTGGGCCGGTAGCCTTCTTGGGGTTCACTGCCAGGAGCACCCGTCTGACATCGTGCTCCCTGACAGTGAGTGGGGTAGTACAGGAGCCAGGTGAGGGTGGGAACAGGGCTGTAGCAGGTGAGTGCTGCTGTTGTGATGTTTCAAAGCGGGAGAAGAAGCAATTTAGCTTCTCTGCCAGCGGCACACTCAGGTCTTCTGACTTTGTGGCTTAGCCTCTGTAGTTGGTAATGTCTTGTCTGCCCCGCCATACCTCCCGTGTATTATTGCTGGACAAGTGGGACTCTATGCTCCTCTTATGGTCCGCCTTGGCTTTTTTAATACCACTTTTCAGATCGGCTCGAGCAGCCCTGTACAGAGCTCTGTCACCTGACCTGAAGGCCGCATCGCGGGATCTGAGGAGTGTGCGGACCTGGCTGGACATCCAGGGTTTCTGGTTTGGGGAACACCGAATGTTTTTGTCCACAGTCACGTTTCCGATGCAGAACTTGATATAGTCCAGTACCGTCCCTGTCAGAGTTTCCAGATCCTTCCAGGTGGAGTTACCTGGAGCTGTGAGTTACCCAAAATCCTGGTGTTCGAATATGTCCCAGTTTGTCTGTGTAAAGCAGTCCTGTAGTTTGGAGAGTGCATTTTCAGGCCAGGTTATAACAGACTTTATGGTGGGCCTGGCACTGCGTCTGATGGGGGTGTAGGCTGGGGAGAGAAGGAGGGAGAGATGATGTGACTGGCCGAGTTGGGGAGGGGGATGGCTCTATACGCGTGCTTGATATTGGTGTAGACATGATCCAGCGTGTTCACCCCTCTAGTGGAACACTTGACATGTTGGTAGAATTTCGGCAGTACAGTCTTCAGGTTGGCCTTATTAAAGTCCCCTGCGATTATGTGAACACCTTCGGGGTGATCCCGCTGCTGTTCGTTAATGGTGTTCAGCAGGAGAGAGAGCGCCATGTTTACATTGGCGTCAGGTGGAATATACACAGCCGTGACAATCACTACTGTTAGTTCTCTCGGTAGAAAAAAGGCCGGCATCTTACAGACATGTACTCGAGGTCAGGGGAACAATGATTGTCTATGATTATCCCGTTGTTGCACCAATTCTCATGCACGTATATCCAGAAGCCCCCTCCCCTGCTCTTACCGGAGTCCATAGTCCTGTCCCCGCGGAGCATAAAGCGTCCTGCTAGCTGCATGCTAGCATCAGGTATCCCCTGGTGAAGCCAGGTTTCGGTGATAATCATAACACAGCATTCGCGGACATATCGATTTCCAGCGAGTTGTAATTCCAGGTCATCCATTTTGTGAACCAGGGATCTGGTATTGGAGAGATACTGGCTCGGTAGAGGTGGCTTATGCGGTTGTTTCCTTAGCGTTAGCAAAACACCGGACCTACGGCCTCGCTCCTGCTTCCTCTCCCTCCTCCGTCTGCGCCGCCTCTCAGACCCGACGACAATCCACGGGGACCCCGATGGTCTCGCCCGGGATGTTATGCCTGCGATGGAAGACACCCGAAACAGATGTCTGACGCTGGTCACCGATACCCACGAGGTTCTGGCGGGTGTAGCGGGTGTAGCGGATGTTCGCAGAACCGACAGTAAAGACGTACACGGACAACACAATGTACATGAACAACAAGAAAGAGCACCGAGACAGAGAGCCGTGAGCCGCTGTGACTGTGCGTGCCGCCATCTTGGACTATTTCAGCAATAGTCCAAGACGTACCATATAACAATTACAGCACGGAAACAGGCCATCTCGGCCCTACAATGTGCCGAACAATTATTTCCCCTTAGTCCCACCTGCCTGCACTCATACCATAACCCTCCATTGCCTTCTCATCCATATGCCTATCCAATTTATTTTTAAATGATACCAATGAACCTGCCTCCACCACTTCCACTGGAAGCTCATTCCACACCGCTACCATTCTGTGAGTAAAGAAGTCCCCCCTCATGTTACCCCTAAACATCTGTCCCTTAACTCTGAAGTCATGTCCTCTTGTTTGAATCTTCCCTATTCTCACAGGGAAAAGCTGATCCACATCAACTCTGTCTATCCCTCTCATCATTTAAAAAACCTTTATCAAGTCCCCCCTTAACCTTCGGCGCTCCAGAGAAAAAAGACCTAACTTATTCAACCTTTCTCTGTAACTTAGTTGTTGGAACCCAGGCAACATTCTAGTAAATCTCCTCTGTACTCTCTCTATTTTGTTGACATCCTTCCTATAATTGGGCGACGAAAATTGTACACCATATTCCAGATTTGGTCTCACCAATGTCTTGTACAATTTTAACATTTAATCCCAGCTTCTATACTCATTGCTCTGATTTATAAAGGCTAGCATACCAAAAGCTTTATTTAACACTCTGTCTATATGAGATTCCACCTTCAAGGAACTGTGCACAGTTATTCCCATATCCCTCTGTTCAACTGCATTCTTCAATTCCCTACCATTTACCATATACGTCCTATTTTGATTTGTCCTGCCAAGGTGTAGCACCTCACATTTATCAGCCTTATACTCCATTTGCCATCTTTTATCCCATTCTTCCAAATGGCCTAAATCACTCTGTAGACTGAGGGCCTCACAACAGGGAGAGGTTGGGCAGACTAGGACCTTATTCCTTGGAAGGCAGTAGGGTGAGGGGTGATCTTATAGAGGTGTGTAAGATCATGACGGGAATAAAGCCGGTTTTAAACATGGTTATTAACTCAAGGACCGCAATCCAATAGGAAGTGGTGAACTCGGGGCATCAACTGGAGGTTGGGGTGCGGTGGTGAGGCACCGATTTAGTTATCGAACGAGGAATCCAGTGACACAAACCAGAGGCACAATTGTAAGTATTTTCTCCCACATTAAATTCAGTTAATCATATCAAATGCTTGAAAAAAATAATGTGTCTGAAATACGATGACCGCTACACACGTATTTTGTTTAAGATCCAACTCGTTCAAAGTGGTTGAAGATCAAATGCCCTTGGAAATGTCCGAGCGATCAACTCCAAGGGCAATTGGTGATGTGCAATAAATGCCGGTCTTGAAACGACATCGACACCCTGACAAATTGATCACCCACTTACAATAATTCCTTAATAATCAGGTTAAGTTTTCTTTAACAGTATTGTATTAACTCGTGAAGTTGATGAAAAACAATGCAAATAACAGTCTGAAGAAGGGTTTCAGCCCGAAACGTTGCCTATTTCCTTCGCTCCATAGATGCTGCCGCACCCGCTGAGTTTCTCCTGCAATTTCGTCTACCTTTGATTCTCCAGCATGTCCAGTTCCTTCTTGAGCAAATAATAGCACAATTTGTTACTCAAGTTAGACAACCAGGTAGCTCTTGCGGTCTCTCCTGTTCGTTTCTCTCGTCATGCAGGATTGTGTTTCAGTCACCGCCACTGCTCCCACGTCGATGCCGCGTCCAGCATCAGAATCTGTTTATTCTCCCTGTCCCAGATTCACCATCCCCACTGGCAATGGGTTAATATATCGGCCGATTCCACAGTATCGGGTTTTACCAGCTTGCGGGGACCTTGCGCCTCGCAAACATTTAGACAACTCGGAGGTACAAGTCCAAGTGATTTTATTGTCATGTGTCCCTGATAGGACAATGAAATTCTTGCTTTGCTTCAGCACAACGGAACATGGTTGACACAAAAGATACAAATGCTGGAGAAACTCAGTGGGTGGGGCAGCCTGAAGAAGGATCTCGACACGAAACGTCACCTATTCCTTCGCTCCATTGATGCTACTCGCCCGCTGAGTTTCTCCAGCATTTCTGTCTACCTTCGATTTTTCCAGCACCTGCAGTTCTTTCTTAAACATTTAAACAGTGCGGCATCAGTTGAAAGCGGCACTTCAGTGAACTGAAAATTACATGCATGAGGTTGCGTGCATGAAATTTGTACGAACCTTCTTGATGTGTTGCATATTTGTAAATCATATTCTGCTATTTTGAAGCTCTACAAGCATGTGATGTGTTTACATATAACATATAATAATTGATGATGTTTGGTTCATTGTTGTTGATGTCCAGAATTCACTGGGACACAAGAGTCAGCAGATGCCGCACATGCATGAGGTGGAATAGTGGAGAGACCCTCAATGCAGGAGCGAAAAGTGAACTTCTGGTGTCATTAAATTGATCAGAAAGCATTTGCGGAAGCTACGAGTGGATCCTCTTTGAGGGCAAAGACCCCCAAAACATGACAAAATGATACATTAATAGATTAATTCAATAGATACATTTAATGCCCCTTTGTTGAATTTGTATAATTCGCCCAACCAGTAAAATTCACAAGAATCTAATAGTAAGGTTTTGTTTATTCGAATTACGTGCCAAGAGAATCAAGAGTCAAAAGCGTTTTCTTGTCGTGTGTCCCAGATAGGACAATGCAATTCTTGCTTGCTGCAGCACAACAGAATATAATAGAGAACAGGAGATAACAGTTCAGTGTGTCTATATACCATAGACCATATATATATACAATAAATAAACAGAAAGTGTAATAGACTGTTATTGTTCAGAGCTTGTTTGATGTTGTGTTTAATAGTCTGGTGGCTGTGGGGAAGAAGCTGTTCTTGAACCAGGATATTCCAGATTTCAAGCTCCTGTACCTTCCCCCCGATGGCAACGGAGAGATGAGTGTGTGGCCAGGATGGTGTGGGTCCTTGATGATGCTGTCAGCATTTTTAAGGCAGGGTCTGCGATAGATCCCTTCGATGGTGGGAAGGTCAGAGCCGATGATGGACTGGGCAGTGGTCACAACTTTCTGCAGTCTTTTCCTCTCCTGGTCGTTCAAGTTACTGAACCAAGGCACGATGCAGCCAGTCAGTATGCTCTCCTTGAGTCCTCCTTGACAAACCGACTCTCCCTAATCTTCTCAGGCACTTTTTTAAATCATTGAAGCCTTGGTGCTTTCAGTGATCAAATGAAATAAAACCCCAAGAAGATTCATCCAGAGAGTTGTGAATCTGTGGGATTCTCTGCCACAGAATGCGGTGGAGGCCATTTCACTGGATGTTTTCAAGAGAGAGTTAGATTTAGCTCTCAGGGCTAACAGAATCAAGGGATATGGGGAAAAAGCAGGAATGGGGTACTAAATTCATTTGATCAGCCATGATCATATTGAATGGCGGTGTTAGCTCGAAGGACTGAATGGCCTCCTCCTGCATCTATTTTTCTATGTTTCTTTGTCTCACACACTCTACCCGTATTCTATTCCATCTCTCCATCCACGCATGAGGTTCCTCGCTCATCCCAGTGCCGAGTAACGTATCGACAGCAACAGACAAACGTAAAACCAAGCGGTACATAATTTACCTCTCAAAATTATTTCACATCATCAACACACATCCTGAGAAGTTTGTTCGGAGTTCATACACAGTGATTGGCCCCTCCACCGCTGGAGATATGTGGGGAGTGATCTTTAGACTTGAGATACAGCATGGAAACAGGCCCTCCGGCCCACCTAGTCCACAGCAACCAGCACACTAACACTATCGTAAATACTAAGGATTATTTACAACTTTATGGAAGCCAATTAGCAAACAAACCTGTCCGTCTTTGAAGTGTGGGAAGAAACCAGATGCTGCCTGACCCGCTGAGTTACTCCAGCAGTCTGTGAAACGTCACCTATCTATGTTCTCCACAGATGCTGCCTGATCCGCTTAGTTACTCCAGCACTCTGTGAAACGTCACCTATCCATGTTCTCCACAGATGCTGCCTGACCCGCTGAGTTACTCCAGCACTCTGTGAAACGTCACCTATCTATGTTCTCCACAGATGCTGCCTGATCCGCTTAGTTACTCCAGCACTCTGTGAAACGTCACCTATCCATGTTCTCCACAGATGCTGCCTGACCCGCTGAGTTACTCCAGCACTCGGTGTCTATCCACAGTTAGGATGTGTGGCGGTGACGGGTGGTGGTGGATGAAGTATCGGAGTGGGCGTGTAATGCCACCGGCAGGTGATGCCGGGACTGGCTGGTGAGCCGGCAGATCTTCATGGGCTCTGCGTTCTTGCCCCCGTCAGTGAGGCACAGACAGAGGTAGGGGTAGAGGGTCTCGGAGAAGGTGTGGGAGAAGGTGTACAGGTGCACCATGCTGCCGGCATCGTAGAAAGACACCTGGCCGCCCTCGTGGTCCAGGTAGACGCCGACGGTCATGGGTCCGCGCTCCAGGGTGAGGTGGTGGGGGGCTCGGTGACAACATGGTACCCCTCGCCTCTCCGTAGGTTCATCCTCCAGTAGCCTTCCCGAGGCCGGCGCTCCAACCTGCCCTTCCTCTGGCACGATCGCCGCGCCACGCCGAGGTCCCACTCCGTCTTGCCGCCAACCTCCACCTCCCAGTGGTGGCAGCCGGACGCGAAGCCCTGCGCCGCCAGCACGCCGGCACATCGGTCAAACCTCCACCGGGACTCGGGCAGGGACTGCCGCTCCGCCCCCATCCACACGCTGCACAGATCCTCGGATAGCTGCAGCCATGGGTTAGCCGTGTCCGGGTTCAGTGTGAGCGGGGCCGGCACTGTTTATTAAACCAAAAATATTACAATCAATTATTATCAACAATATTGAACCATAAAATAGAGCGAAACAAAACCTACCACCATAATACAAGACAAACAAATGTGCTAAAGAGGGCCTCTACCCGAAACATCATCCATTCCTTCTCTCCAGGGATGCTGCCTCACCCGCTGAGTTACTCCAGCATTTTGTATCTACCAAATAAACAATAGACAATAGGTGCAGGAGTAGGCCATTCAACCCTTCGAGCCAGCACCATTCGCCATTTACTGTGATCATGGCTGATCATCCCCAATCAGTACACCGTTCCTGCCTTCTCCCCATATCCCCTGACTCCGCTATCTTTAAGAGCTCTATCTAAATCTCTCTTGAAAGCATCCAGGGACCGGCCTCCACCGCCCTCTGAGGCAGAATTCCACAGATTCACAACTCTCTGGGTGAAAACGTTTTTCCTCATCTCCGTTCTAAATGGCTTACTCCTTATTAAACTGTGTGGCCCCTGGTTCTGGACTCCCCCAACATCGGGAACATGTTTCCTGCCTATAGCATGTCCAAACCCTTAATAATCTTATATGTTTCAATAAGATATCCTCTCATCCTTCTAAACTCCAGAATATACAAGCCCAGCCGCTCCATTCTCACAGCATATGACAGTCCTGCCATCCCGGGACTTAACCCAGTGAACCTAGGCAGGGCTCCCTCAATAGCAAGAATGTCCTTCCTCAAATTTGGGGACCAAAACTGCACACAATAGTCCAGGTGTGATCTCACCATGGCCCTGTACAACTGTAGAAGGACCTCTTTGCTCTTATATTCAACTCCTCTTGTTATAAAGTGGAGTTGGCAGAGGTATGACAGTTCGGGACCAGTGATCACAATACCATTAGTTTCAATATAATTATGGAGAGGTTCAGAACTGGACCTAGGGTTGAGATTTTTGATTGGAGAAAGGCTAACTTTGAGGAGATGCGAAAGGATTTAAAAGGAGTAAATTGGGACATTTTGTTTTATGGGAAATATGTGGAAGAGAAATGGAGGACATTTAAAGGAAACATTTTAAGAGTACAGAATCTTTATGTCCCTGTTCGGTTGAAAGGAAATAGTAAAAATTGGAAAGAGCCATGGTTTTCAAGGGAAATTGGACACGGTTCGGAAAAAGAGAGAGATCTACAATAATTATAGGCAGCATGAAGTAAATGAGGTGCTTGAGGAGTATAAAGAATGTAAAAAAGAATCTTAAGAAATAAATTAGAAAAGGAAAAGAAGATATGAGGTTGCTTTGGCAGGTAAGGTGAAAGTAAATCCAAAGGGTTGCTACAGCTATATTAATGGCAAAGGGATAACGAGGGATAAAATTGGTCCATTAGAGAGTCAGAGTGGACAGCTATCTACAGAGCCAAAAGGGATGGGGGAGATATTGAACAATTCCTTTTCTACGGTATTCACCAAGGAGAAGGATATTGAATTATGTGAGGTAAGGGAAACAAGTAGAGTAGCTATGGAAACTATGAGATTCAAAGAAGAGGAAGTACTGACACTTTTGAGAAATATAATAGTGGATACGTCTCCACATCCGGACAGGATATTCCCTAGGACATGAGGGAAGTTAGTGTAGAAATTACAGGGGCAATGACAGAAATATTGTTCCATTGTTTAAAAAGGGGTCTAAGAGTAAACTAGCAATTATAAACCTGTTAGTTTGACGTCAGTGGTGGGCAACCTAATGAAAAGGATACTTAGAAAAACTATATATAAGCATCTGGATAAACAGGGCCTGATTAGGAACAGTCAACATGGATTTGTGCCTGGAAGGTCATGCTTGACTAATCTTCTTGATTTTTTTGAAGAGGATACTAGGGAAATTGATGAGGGTAAAGCAGTGGATGTTGTATATATCGACTTCAGTAAGGCCTTTGACAAGGTTCCTCACGGAAGGTTAATATAGAAACATAGAAATTAGGTGCAGGAGTAGACCATTCGGCCCTTCGAGCCTGCACCGCCATTTAATATGATCATGGCTGATCATCCAACTCAGTATCCCGTACCTGCCTTCTCTCCATACCCTCTGATCCCCTTGGCCACAAGGGCCACATCTAACTCCCTCTTAAATATAGCCAATGAACTGGCCTCAACTACCCTCTGTGGCAGAGAGTTCCAGAGATTCACCACTCTCTGTGTGAAAAAAGTTCTCCTCATCTCGGTTTTAAAGGATTTCCCCCTTATCCTTAAGCTGTGACCCCTTGTCCTGGACTTCCCCAACATCGGGAACAATCTTCCTGCATCTAGCCTGTCCAACCCCTTAAGAATTTTGTAAGTTTCTATAAGAATCCCTCTCAATCTCCTAAATTCTAGAGAGTATAAACCAAGTCTATCCAGTCTTTCTTCATAAGACAGTCCTGACATCACAGGAATCAGCATGGTGAACCTTCTCTGCACTCCCTCTATGGCAATAATGTCCTTCCTCAGATTTGGAGACCAAAACTGCACGCAATACTCCAGGTGTGGTCTCACCAAGACCCTATACAACTGCAGTAGAACCTCCCTGCTCCTATACTCAAATCCTCTTGCTATGAAAGCCAACATGCCATTCGCTTTCTTTACTGCCTGCTGCACCGGCATGCCTACCTTCAATGACTGGTGTACCATGACACCCAGGTCTCGCTGCATCTCGCCCTTTCCCAATCGGCCACCGTTTAGATAATAATCTGCTTTCCCGTTTTTGCCACCAAAATGGATAACCTCACATTTATCCACATTAAACTGCATCTGCCAAACATTTGCCCACTCACCCAGCCTATCCAAGTCACCTTGCAGTCTCCTAGCATCCTCCTCACACCTAACACTGCCCCCCAGCTTAGTGTCATCCGCAAACTTGGAGATATTGCCTTCAATTCCCTCATGCAGATCATTAATATATATTGTAAATAGCTGGGGTCCCAGTACTGAGCCTTGCGGTACCCCACTAGTCACTGCCTGCCATTGTGAAAAGGACCCGTTTACTCCTACTCTTTGCTTCCTGTTTGCCAGCCAGTTCTCTATCCACATCAATACTGAACCCCCAATGCCATGTGCTTTAAGTTTGTATACTAATCTCTTATGTGGGACCTTGTCGAAAGCCTTCTGGAAGTCCAGATACACCACATCCACTGGTTCTCCCCTATCCACGCTACTAGTTACATCCTCGAAAAATTCTATAAGATTCGTCAGACATGATTTACCTTTCGTAAATCCATGCTGACGTTGTCCAATGATTTCACCACTTTCCAAATGTGCTGCTATCCCATCTTTAATAACTGACTCTAGCAGTTTCCCCACTACCGATGTTAGGCTAACTGGTCTGTAATTCCCCGTTTTCTCTCTCCCTCCCTTCTTAAAAAGTGGGGTTACGTTTTCTACCCGCCAATCCTCTGGAACTACTCCAGAATCTAAAGAGTTTTGAAAGATTATTACTAATGCATCCACTATTTCTGGAGCTACTTCCTTAAGTACTCTGGGATGCAGCCTATCTGGCCCTGGGTATTTATCGGCCTTTAATCCATTCAATTTACCCAACACCACTTCCCGACTAACCTGGATTTCACTCAATTCCTCCACCTCCTTTGACCCGCGGGCCCCTGCTATTTCCGGCAGATCATTTATGTCTTCCTTAGTGAAGACGGAACCAAAGTAGTTATTCAATTGGTCCGCCATATCCTGGTTCCCCATGATCAACTCACCTGTTTCTGACTGCAAGGGACCTACATTTGTTTTAACTAATCTCTTTCTTTTCACATATCTATAAAAACTTTTGCAGTCAGTTTTTATGTTCACTTCCAGTTTTCTTTCATAATCCATTTTTCCTTTTCTAATTAAGCCCTTCGTCCTCCTCTGCTGGTCTCTGAATTTCTCCCAGTCCTCCGGTATGCTGCTTTTTCTGGCTAGTTTGTACGCATCATCGTTTGCTTTGATACTATCCCTGATTTCCCTTGTTATCCATGGATGCACTACCTTCCCTGATTTATTCTTTTGCCAAACCGGGATGAACAATGTTTGTAGTTCATCCATGCAGTCTTTAAATGCCTTCCATAGCATATCCACCGTCAACCCTTTTAGAATTAATTGCCAGTCAATCTTGGCCAATTCACGTCTCATACCCTCAAAGTTACCTTTCTTTAAGTTCAAAACCATTGTTTCTGAATTAACAATGTCACTCTTCATCCTAATGAAGAACTCAATCATATTATGGTCACTCTTGCCCAACGGGCCACGCACAACAAGACTACTAACTAACCCTTCCTCATTACTCAATACCCAGTCTAAAATAGCCAGCTCTCTCGTTGGTTCCTCTACATGTTGGTTTAGATAACTATCCCGCATACATTCCAAGAAATCCTCTTCCTCAGCACCCCTGCCAGTTTGATTCACCCAATCTATATGTAGATTGAAGTCACCCATTATAACTGCTTTGCCTTTGTCGCAAGCATTTCTAATTTCCTGTTTGATGCCATCCCCAACTTCACTACTACTGTTAGGTGGCCTGTACAAGAGTCAAGAGTCAAGAGTCAATTTAATTGTCATTTGGACCCCTGGAGGTCCAAACGAAATGCCGTTTCTGCAGCCATACATTACACACAAATAGACCCCAGACAGAACATAATTACATTTTTACATAAACATCCATCACATAGCTGTGATGGAAGGCCAAAAAACGTATCTCTCCACTGCACTCTCCCCCCCCCCCCCCCCCCCGATGTCAGAGTCAAAGTCAAAGCCCCCGGCTGGCAATGGCGATTGTCCCGCGGCCATTGAAGCCACGCCGGGTGGTGCGAGGGTCGCACACCGGGTCTTGGTGTTAGAGCCCCCGGCGTGCGCTCGCAGAGTCCCGCGGCCGTTCCAGCCGCGCGGGGCGGTGGTGTCAGGCCCCGCTCCAGGAACTCTTCAACCCCGCAACACGGGCGGGAGAATTCGCCGTTGCAGGAGTACCCACCGGGGTACACAACACCCACCAGCGTTTTCTGCCCCTTATTGTTTCGCAGCTCTACCCATACCGATTCCACATCCTCCAAACTAATGTCCTTCCTTTCCATTGCGTTAATCTCCTCTCTAACCAGCAACACTACCCCACCTCCTTTTCCTTTCTCTCTATCCCTCCTGAATATTGAATATCCCGGGATGTTCAGCTCCCAGCCTTGGTCACCCTGGAGCCATGTCTCCGTGATCCCAACTATATCATAATCATTAATGGCTATCTGCACGTTCAACTCATCCACCTTATTACGAATACTCCTTGCATTGAGACACAAAGCCTTCAGGCTTGTTTTACAACGCTCTTACCCCTTATACAATTATGTTGAAAAGTGGCCCTTTTTGATTTTTGCCCCGGTTTTGTCTGCCTGCCACTTTTACTTTTCGCCTTGCTACCTATTGCTTCTACCTTCATTTTACACCCCCCTGCCCCTCTGCTCTTGTACGCATCCCCCTGCCACATTAGTTTAAATCCTCCCCGACAGCAGTAGCAAACACCCCCACAAGGACATTGGTTCCATTCCAGCCCAGGTGCAGACCGTCCTGTTTGTACTGGTCCCACCTCCCCCAGAACTGGTTTTCAAGCCACGTATTCATCTGCAATATCCTCCTATTTCTGCTCTGACTGGCCCGTGGTACTGGTAGTAATCCAGAGATTATTACCTTTGAGGTCCTACTTTTAAGCTTATCTCCTAGCTCCCTAAATTCATCCTTTAGGACCTCATCCCTTTTTCTACCTATATCGTTGGTGCCAATATGCACCACGACAACTGGCTGTTCACCCTCCCCCTCCAGAATGTTCTGCAGCCGTTCAGTGACATCCCTGACCCTTTCACCAGGGAGGCAACATACCATCCTGGAGTCTCTTTTGCGGCCGCAGAAACGCCTATCTATTCCCCTGACAATTGAATCCCCTATTACTATTGCCCTTCAACTCTTCCCCCCCCCCCCCCCCTCATGTGCCGCAGAGCCACCCATGGTGTCATGAACTTGGCTGCTGCTGCATTCCCCTGATGAGCAATCTCCCTCAACAGTTTCCAAAATGGTATACCTGTTTAGGAGGGAGATGACCGCAGGGGACTCCTGCACTACCTGCCTATTGCTTTGCTGACTATTGGCCACCCGTTCCCCTTCTGTCCTCTTACCTTTTACCTGCGGTGTGACCAACTCACTGTACGTGCTGTCCACGGCTTTCTCAGCGTCGTGGATGCTCCAGTATGAATCCAACCGCAGCTCCAATCGTTCAATGCGGTCTGCCAGGAGCTGCAGCTGTACACACTTCCTGCAAACATAGTCACCAGGTACACCGACCATATCCCTGATCTCCCACATGTTGCAGGCTGAGCAAACCACGGGGCCAATCTCCACCGACATATCCTACCCCCCAATTTAACTATATTAAATATTAAAAAAACACAAAACTTTATCTGTTAACCTTTACTAATAAATACTGTACCCTTAACTCCCAGAATCCTTATCTCCCAGAATCCTTATCTCCCAGAATCCTTATCTCCCAGAATCCTTACCTCCCAGAATCCTTAGCCTAAGGGCAAAAATGTAAAAATGTAAACCAATCAGAGGCTTCCTCTGAACCAATCAGAGGGTTCCCCCAGACTCCTTCTCTGGAACGTTTGCGATTTGGTTACAGCGCAGGTACTCCTCCCCTCTCACCAACGGCTCCCTGGGACTCTGTGGAAACAAGCCCCGCGGTGTATTTTGTACTTACAGCGCAGGTACTCCTCCCCTCTCACCAACGGCTCCCTGGGCCTCTGTAAAAACAAGCCCCGCGGTGTATTTTATACTTACAGCGCAGGTACTCCTCCTCCCTCTCACCAACGGCTCCCTGGGCATCTGTGGAACCAAGCCCCGCGGTGTATTTTATACTTTAAAAAGTTGGTTAAGAAGGTTCAATGGCTGGGTATTAATGGTGCAGTAGCAAGATGGATTCAACAGTGGCTGAATAGGAGATGCCAGAGAGTAATGGTGGATGGTTGTTTGTCACGTTGGAGTCCGTTGACTAGTGGGGTGCCACAGGGATCTGTGCTGGATCCACTGTTGTTTGTCATGTACATCAATGATCTGGATGATGGTGTGGTAAATTCGATTAGTAAGAATGCAGATGATACTAAGATAGGTGGGGTTGTGGATTTTCAAAGTCTACAGAGAGATTTATGCCGTTTGGAAGAGTGGGCTGAAAGATGGCAGATGGAGTTTAATGCTGATAAGTGTGAGGTGCTACATCTTGGAAGGACAAATCAAAATAGGACGTACATGATAAATGGTAGGGAATTGAAGAATGTAGGTGAACAGAGGGATCTGGCAATAACTGTGCACAGTTCCCTGAAAGTGGAATCTCATGTAGATAGGGTGGTAAAGAAAGCTTTTGGTGTGCTGGCCTTTATAAATCAGATCATTGAGTATAGAAGTTGGGATGTAATGTTAAAATTGTACAAGGCATTGGTGAGGCCAATTCTGGAGTATGGTGTACAATGTTGGTCGCCTAATTATAGGAAGGATGTCAACAAAATAGAGAGAGTACAGAGGAGATTTACTATAATGTTGCCTGGGTTTCAGCAACTAAGTTACAGAGAAAGGTTGAATAAGTTAGGGCTTTATTCTTTGGAGCGCAGAAGATTAAGGAGGGACTTGATAGAGTTTTTTAAAATGATGAGAGGGATAGACAGAGTTGACGTGGAAAAGCTTTTCCCACTGAGAGTAGGGAAGATTCAAACAAGGGGACATGACTAGAATTAAGGGACAGATGTTTAGGGCTAACATGAGGGGGAACTTCTTTACTGAGAGAGTGGTAGCTGTGTGGAATGAGCTTCCAGTGAAGGTGGTGGAGGCAGGTTCGTTTTTATCATTTAAAAATAAATTGGATAGTTATATGGACTGGAAAGGAATGGAGGGTTATGGTCTGAGCGCAGGTATATGGGACTAGGGGAGAATACGTGTTCGGCACGGGCTAGAAGGGTCGAGATGGCCTGTTTCCGTGCTGTAATTGTTATATGGTTATAAAGGCCAACATGTCATTAGCTTTCTTCACTACCTGCT
>JAWMAR010004057.1:0-61644 GCA_036785375.1 Leucoraja ocellata | reverse complement strand
CATCTGTGGAGAACATGGATAGGTGACGTTTCAGAGTGCTGGAATAACTCAGTGGGTCAGGCAGCATCTGTGGAGAGCATGGATAGGTGACGTTTCACATTATCGACTCCTTCCCCCTCGTTGTCCCCATCACCTTCATCTCTCCCCTCCATCCACCTGCCTCTCCCTTTCCTCCATCCAACTCCCTCACCCTCTCCCATTATCCTCCCTCCCCTACTCTTCTTCCATCACTGGCCTCTCCTCCCCCTTCATCCCCCCCCCAATCCCTCTCCTCCCAACCCCCTCATCTATCACCTCGCCCCCCATCACTACATCTCACCCTCCTCTCTCCGCTCCCGCTCTCTGCCCCACTGTCACCCCCGCTCCCGTTTCCTCAGCGAGCTCTTTCTCCCCTCTCTCTCCCTCTGTCTGTCTCTCCCACCATCTCCACTACACCTTCTTCCTCATCTTGCTGTACTTTCTGTGCAGCGCCTCCGCCTCGCTCAGGGCTCCGGGAAAACTAACCATCATCGCTGACCCTCCTCCCCCCGTTGCAGTCACCCACTCCGGAAACGGCGGGACGGCCATCTTTGTAGCGGGACGACTCAATGAGGGCGGCCATCTTTGGTACAGGCACTAATGGCGCTGAACTGATGGAGATTTCGCAGCAGGAGGAGAACTCAAAGTCGGCAACATTGATGAAGAGTCGCCATCTTTGTTAGGGGCACTAATGTCCCGTTATCCCGGGGGAGGGCGGCCATCTTTGTTAGGGGCACTAATGTCCGGGTGCCCGGGGAGGGCGGCCATCTTTGTTAGGGGCACTAATTTCCCGGTGCCCCAGGGGAGAGCGGCCATCTTTGTTAAGTGCAGCGCTGCCCAAAGATTATAGAGGAGCAAGATAGGCCACTCCTCGACAAACGCGTAGCATCACGTGTGTGATTGTGGACGCCATTTTTTGAGGCATTTTATTGGGCTTCACCCCCCCCACACTGTCATGGCGTCCTTATCTAAATTTCATCTCACTGCTCTGCTATCAATTATTCTAATCGTAAATCTAAACGACCCAACCTGTCACTCTTTAGGTTCCCCAATAAAAAAGAAAGGTGAGAAAATATTTGTATTTATTTCAGTCGATATTCTGTCTGTGAAAATGTCATTTTCTGTTCTCCCATCAACGGCCATTGGAAACTAGGTTTGTCGGTACATTAGAAAGTTATTCGACTTATTTTAAATAGATCTTTACTTACCATAATAATAAAGACCATTTTAACACTTCTGTACGTTTTGGTTTTGTTCTTGTAAGGATTGGTCTCCACAATATTGGGACACATTGGGCCCAGTGACCAGGAGATGTTTTGAGCTCAGATTCAAGTCCGAGAATGGGCGGCTGTTATAACCATCTGTTATAATATCTGCTGTCTCCTTACATATTTGCTCTTCCAATTCTCGTTCCCCGTTTGGCGGTCTATAATACACCCCTATAAGTGTTGCTACACCTTTCCCACTTCTCAATTCCACCCAAATAGCCTCCCTAGATGAGCCCTCCAATCTATCCTGCCAAAGCACTGCTGTAATATCTTCCCTGACTAGCAATGCAACACCTCCACCTCTTGCCCTCCAATTCTATCACACCTGAAGCAACGAAATCCTGGAATATTTAGTTTCCAATCACAGCCCTCCTGCAACCACGTTTCACTGATCGCCACAACATCATACTTCCAGGTGTCTATCCAGACTCTAAGCTCATCCACCTTTCTTACAATGCTTCTAGCATTAAAATATGCACATTTAAGAAACCCCCCGTCTCTTATTCTCTGTTTATTTCCTTTTTTTCTTTCTCCTCTTGTGTCCGAGTGCTTCCCTTTTCTGCTTCCTGCCTCCCATTCTGTCAACTTGCTTTCGCTATTTGAGTCCCTCGCCCCAAACCATTCTAGTTTAAAGTCTCCCCAGCAGCCTTTGCAAATTTCCCCGCTAGGATATTGGTCCCCCCTCGGGTTCAAGTGCAACCCATCCTTTCTGTACAGGTCCCACCTTCCCCAAAAGAAGTCCCAATGATCCAGGAACTTGAATCCCTGCCCTCTGCACCAGTCTTTCAGCCACGCATTTATCCTCCACCTCGCTCCATTCCTACTCTCACTGTCGCGTGGCACAGGCAGTAATCCTGAGATTGTTACCTTTTTGGTCCTTTTTCTTAACTCTCCTCCCAACTCCCTAAATCCTCCCTTCAGAACCTCTTTTTTTACCTATGTCATTGGTACCTATATGTACCACGACCTCAGGCTCCTCTCCCTCTGATTTAAAGATCTAGGATCTTTGCTCCCTCCCCCCGGCTGGTGACGGCTCCTCATGTGACGTGAGCGGCGGCTCCATCCAGAGCGCGGGTCACGTGGACAACTCCAGCCCACGGCGGGAAAAGGCGCAAAAGCCGTTGGTCGCGAGAGCCGGTGGGTGGGGGCGCACGCTCGTTGATGTTGACGTTGACGTCGAGCCCGTGGCCCGCCCTGTGGCGAACATGCCTGCGCCACTCTCCGCGTTCACCCGCCCCCTCCCCTCCCCCGGCTCTCGCGACCAACGGCTTTTGGAGCCGCCGCGCACGTCACGTGATCTGCGCCAACCGGAGGGAGGGGCTATAAATAGTTGACGGGGGGGGGGGGGGGGGTTTAGTTAGGGTGGGGTCTAGTTGGGGTGGGGTTTAGTTGCGGTGGGTTTAGTTGGGGTGGGGTTTAGTTGCGGTGGGGTTTAGTTGGGGTGGGGTTTAGTTGGGGTTTAGTTGGGGTGGGGTTTAGTTGGGGTTAGTTGTGGGGTTTGTTGGGGTTTAGTTGGGGTGGAGTTTAGTTGGGGTTTAGTGAGGTGAGGTTTAGTTGAAGTGTAAACTAAGAGTAAACCTAGCAATTATAGACCTGTTAGTTTGAGGTCAGTGGTGGGCAAATAATGGAAAGAATACTTAGAGATAATATATATAAGCATCTGGATAAACAGGGTCTGATTAGGAACAGTCAACATGGATTTGTGCCTGGAAGGTCATATTTAACTAATCTTCTTGAATTTTTTGAAGATGTTACTCGGGAAATTGATGAGGGTAAAGCAGTGGATGTTGTGTATATGGACTTCAGTAAGGCCTTTGACAGGTTCCTCATGGAAGGTTGGTTAAGAAGGTTCAATGGTTTAATGGTGTAGTAGCAAGATGGATTCAACAGTGGCTGAATGGAGATGCCAGAGAGTAATGGTGGATGGTTGTTTGTCAGGTTGGAGGCCAGTGACGAGTGCACAGGGATCTGTGTTGGGTCCACTGTTGTTTGTCATGTACATCAATGATCTGGATGATGGTGTGGTAAATTGGATTAGTAAGTATGCAGATGATACTAAGATAGGTGGGGTTGCGGGTAATGAAGTAGAGTTTCAAAGTCTACAGAGAGATTTATGCCAGTTGGAAGAGTGGGCTGAAAGATGGCAGATGGAGTTTAATGCTGATAAGTGTGAGGTGCTACATCTTGGCAGGACAAATCAAAATAGGACATACATGGTAAATGGTAGGGAATTGAAGAATGTAGGTGAACAGAGGGATCTGGGAATAACTGTGCACAGTTCCCTGAAAGTGGAATCGCATGTAGATAGGGTGGTAAAGAAAGCTTTTGGTGTGCTGGCCTTTATAAATCAGAGCATTGAGTATAGAAGTTGGGATGTAATGTTAAAATTGTACAAGGCATTGGTGAGGCCAATTCTGGAGTATGGTGTACAATTTTGGTCACCTAATTATAGGAAGGATGTCAACAAAATAGAGAGAGTACAGAGGAGATTTACTAGAATGTTGCCTGGGTTTCAGCAACTAAGTTACAGAGAAAGGTTGAACAAGTTAGGGCTTTATTCTTTGGAGCGCAGAAGGTTAAGGGGGGACTTGATAGAGGTTTTTAAAATGATGAGAGGGATAGACAGAGTTGACGTGGAAAAGCTTTTCCCACTGAGAGTAGGGAAGATTCAAACAAGGGGACATGACTTGAGAATTAAGGGACTGAAGTTTAGGGGTAACAAGAGGGGGAACTTCTTTACTCAGAGAGTGGTAGCTGTGTGGAATGAGCTTCCAGTGAAGGTGGTGGAGGCAGGTTCGTTTTTATCATTTAAAAATAAATTGGATAGTTATATGGATGGGAGGGGAATGGAGGGTTATGGTCTGAGCGCAGGTATATGGGACTAGGGGAGATTATGTGTTCGGCACGGACTAGAAGGGTCGAGATGGCCTGTTTCCGTGCTGTAATTGTTATATGGTTATATGGTTATAAGTGATGTTTTATTTGAGGTGGGGTTTATTTGAGGTTTATTTGGGGTGTATTTGAGGTGAGGTTTAGTTGGGGTTTAGTTGAGGTGAGGTTTGAGGCGAGGGGTTTTAGTTGAAGGAGGTTTAGGTGTGAGGACTACTTTGGTAGTGAGGGGTGAGGTTTAGTCAACGTGAGGTTTAGATGAAGCGATTGGTTTAATCGAAGCAAGGTTTAGTGAGGTATGTATTTAGCTGAGTTGAGCTTTAGCTGAGGTGAAGTTTGGTCGAGGTAATTGAGGGTTTAGTTGAGATGAGGTAAAGTTTAGTCGAGGTGAGGATTTGGTCGAGGTGTGAGGTTTAGTTGAGGTGTAGTTTAGTCGAGGCGAGGTTTAGTAGTGAGGTTTAAGAAAGAACTGAAGGTGCTGGAAAAATCAAAGGTGGACAAAAATGCTGGGGAAACTCAGTGGGTGAGGCAGAATCCATGGAGAGAAGGAATAGGTGATGCTTCAGGTCGAGACCCTGCTTCAGACTGAAGACGTCATCTATTCCTTTGCTCCATCGATCCTGCCTCACCTGCTGAGTTTCTCCAGCATTTTTATCTACCTTTGATAGTGAGGTTTGGTTGAGGCCAGGGTTTAGTCGAGGTGTAGGTGAGGAGAAGTGAGCGTAGGTGAGATGAGGAGAAGTAGTTGTCTGAGCTCAGGACGGGAGATCGAGGAGCTGCTGAAGGAGATGAGACCATGTCTGGGACACAGGGCTCAGAGGTGAGACTCCAGGGAGCTTTGTCATGGAGAACGAGCAGAAGATAAATGTCCTCTCAGGGGCCTGGGAACGGGGAAGATGCTGCTGCTCCTTCTCAGACCATAACAACCCCAGGGATTGGTGTCAGTGAGGAGTGGATGAATTCCCTGGGCTCTGGAGTGGATCACTGACATTAATATTGATCTGGGACTGAGGCCATTCAGACCCCCATCCTTCTAGTTGTCTGTCACCATCTGGCAACTTTCCCCAGCTGTGAGGAAAGACTATTAACCGGAAACATTCACCCCATTTCTACTTCCACAGATGCTG
Organism: Leucoraja ocellata; assembly: GCA_036785375.1. Classification (NCBI taxonomy): domain Eukaryota; kingdom Metazoa; phylum Chordata; class Chondrichthyes; order Rajiformes; family Rajidae; genus Leucoraja; species Leucoraja ocellata. The sequence continues at coordinate 56,342 of JAWMAR010004057.1, read as the reverse complement.
CCTGGCTTGCTGATTATCACCGACAATTTTTGTTTTTATAATAGTGGTTTTGCAGCAGCCACTGGGTGCTGCTCCTGATTTTAGTGTGGGGGAAGCCCATGATAGTCACTGTCTTCATTTTCCGAAATGTGGACGCTGATGTCTGTTGGCTGGAAGTTGACGCTGTCGACACTGGTTGGCTGGAAGCTGCAACTTTGACTCTTGACAGGCAACCATTTGGGTCTGGACCTTTCAGGCAGATCACTCCTGACCTGCACCCTAAATGCGGTTTCCTCTCATGGTTTATTACTTCTTTGAATCAATAATATTTAAATCTTGCAGGAATGCAATTACCAACTGATTTCTTTCAACCCTAGAAAAAAAATCACTATATTCTGAGTGAAGAAATACCTCATTTCTATCCTGAAGGAGTTACCTGTTAATTTTAAGTTGTGATTCAATATCCTGGAATTGTCCTCTATTAAATAACTAAATTATATTTAAAAATCAGTTTTGGAATTAATATCTGATGATTACAGATTATACACCAAAGTGTATCAGGTACAATGTTTGTTTTTCCAGGATGCTGTCTATTTCAAAGACATTGCTGGCTATTTTCCAAGGAAGAGTTCGAAGAAATAAGTGACCGGGAGAAGCTTCGATATAAGAACATGAAGCGGAATTATGAAGCCATACTTGCCATTGGTTTGTACAAAATATTATATCCCTTTTTTTCCCCTTTTCTATTGATGCATGCTGACATGAATTTTTTCCCCCACATGACAATTAAATAGATATGTGCTTTCAGAGACCAAGCCCTTGGTTAGATCCTTCCATTTCACCCCACAGGTATACATTGACAATATGTGTCAGCATATTGCATATTCCTGTTCTTTGATAACATAACTTCTATTGGCTCCTTCCTGAACACTCACAGCTTGTGATCTCGATCTCTGAAGTCAATGTCAGATCATCCTTCAAGAAGGTGAGTTCACATCAAGCACCCAGTCCACACAGTGTTCATGGCTGAGTACTAAAAACCTGTGTCGAGTAACTACTTTGATGATTCAAGAATATCCTCAACCTCTCACATCTGTGGTCAAGGTTCAAACCTGCTCCAACAGCGGATCTATCGTTCCCATGTTTAAGAAGACCACTGTGATCCGCCTTACTCACTATCATCTGGTAGTACTTAGATTCACGGTAATAAAGCGCCTACAGAGATGGGTTCGGGTGCAAATCCACTCTTGCCTCACAAATGACTTGGATCCACTTCAGTTTGCTAACTGTCACAGCTGGTCAACAGTAAATACTAGCTCACTGTCTCTGCACTCTGCTCTAGACCATCTACAATACATGTCAGACAGCTATTCGTCAACTACGGCTCGGCATTCAGCACTATCATTCTCTCCAAACTACCAGTAAGGTCCGATACCTAATTCTCTGTACCTTCCTTTGCAACTGGATACTAGAGAGAGTGGAAACTCTGGTTGAGTGGTGCTGCATCAATAACCTGTAGCTGAACTCATAACAAACTTGTACAGATGTACTCTAAAAGGTATCCTGACTGGTTGTATCTTGGCCTGCTAAGGCAATCCAATGTACAGGAATGCAAGAGGCTGCATGGTGTGGTGAACTCAGCCCAGTCCATCCCAGGCACACTTCTCCCCACCATCAATAGCATTTACATGAGAACCCCCCACAGAAGGCGGCATCGGTCATCAAGGTCCCCATTCATCCGGGCCGTTCTCTCATCTCGCTGCTAAATCAGGTAGCAGATACTGAAGCCTGAAGTTCCACACCACCAGGTTCAGGATCTGCTACTTTCCTGCAACTATATTCTTGAAACCATTTGTGTAATCCTAATGCAACTGTGATTCCTCTTGCAGTACCATGGACTTTTCATAACACCATGATTTGACTGAAGCCTTGTAGATTTACACAGTCCTCTCGTAACAGTTTAACAGAATTACTGTATAATTAATGTTTCATGCTACACCAGTCATTGAAAGTAGGCATGCAGGTGCAGCAGGCAGTGAAGAAAGCGAATGGTATGTTAGCTTTCATAGCAAAAGGATTTGAGTATAGGAGCAGGGAGGTTCTACTGCAGTTGTACAGGGTCTTGGTGAGACCACACCTGGAGTATTGCGTACAGTTTTGGTCTCCAAATCTGAGGAAGGACATTATTGCCATAGAGGGAGTGCAGAGAAGGTTCACCAGTGATTCCTGGGGTGTCAGGACTGTCTTATGAAGAAAGACTGGATAGACTTGGTTTATACTCTCTAGAATTTAGGTGATTGAGAGGGGATCTTATAGAAACTTACAAAATTCTTAAGGGGTTGGACAGGCTAGATGCAGGAAGATTGCTCCCGATGTTGGGGAAGTCCAGGACAAGGGGTCACAGCTTAAGGATAAGGGGGAAATCCTTTAAAACCGGGGTGAGAAGAACTTTTTTCACACAGAGAGTGGTGAATCTCTGGAACTCGCTGCCGCAGAGGGTAGTCGAGGCCAGTTTATTGGTAATATATTTAAGAGGGAGTTAGATGTGGCCCTTGTGGCTAAGGGGATCAGAGGGTATGGAGAGAAGGCAGGTACGGGACACTGAGTTGGATGATCAGCCATGATCATATTGAATGGCAGTGCAGGCTCGAAGGGCCGAATGGCCTACTCCTGCACCTAATTTCTATGTTTCATGTGAATCCGCCTCTAAGCCTGTGATGCTTCGGCAAAGTAACCTTTCATTGTATCTACATCGTACATGCATACAACAATAAACTTGACATAATTTGGAAAAATTGGGATCAGGATGAAACCATCACTTGCCTGAGACTGAGTTATTCCAGCACTTTGTGTTTTATCCTTGAAGTTCTTCTCTTAACTTGTTCTTGCCCCCTCAAGTACAGCTCACTCCTGCAAAACATTTCCATAATGAGCCTTGGGAAATGTGAATATATTTCCATATGTCTGGAGAAACCCATTGGAGGAAAACACAGGCAGTGATTTCTGTTGTATGAAGGCATGAATAATTGAAGATACAGACTCCAGTCTGAGACTAACTGTTTGGTCCACTGTGTAACTAATTATTGCCCTCCTTAATGTCTCCGAGGCATGTGATACTTGCAACAGACTCCACAAATTTGTAGATGCTCAATCAAATGTGTCACTAATGACACATCTATAAGTTTGCAGATGACACCACTGTCGGATCACGAACAATTATGAGATAGTGTACAGGAAGGAGAAACAGTACCTCGTAACTTAGTGTCAAATTAACAACACCCCCCTCAATGTCAGCAAGATGAATAGCTATTTATTGACTTCAGGATGGGTGGTGGAATACATGCCCCAATTATAGTGCCGATGTTCAAATGATTCTTAGGCGTAAGATTACCAATAGTTTTTAATGGAGCAATCTCATTGAAACAACAGCCACTGTTCCCAGTTATCAAACTACTGAATGGGCCTTCGATGAGCTAGGTACAGTCCTGATTCTCCTACCTAACCCATTTTCTCTGGAACAGTTGCATGACAATACTGAGAATTATATTTTGCAGTCTGCCATCTTTCCCTTCACTCTACATTTTGCTCTTGTGATGTATTATGTGATTTGATTGACTAGCATGCAAGTTAAAGCTTTTCACTGTACTGCACACACGTGACAACAATAACCATAAACCGACTGCTATCTGTTAAATCTTGCAAATTACATGACAGGATTAAGTAAACCATAGGCTTTGGTTTCTCCCAGATTAACAAAGTGGCATCAAGGCTCAAGATCTTGCAGAAAAGGTTTTATGGCCTCCCTTTGTGAAAATGTTACAGCAGAATGAATTTGTGGGAATCCTTGATCTGTGGCTGTCCAAAATGGAGGAGGACAACCTGGAAGGCTTTTTGACCCAGAAGTCTCTTCAGGAAATCAAAGAGTCTCAAAAATATCCTCATAAGCCATTCACTCATATGGACATTCAGTAGCAGAATCTTTACCTTACTCCAAGGTCTACAAAACCAGTTCTCTCAAAACTGACAGAACTGTAATGGGAGCAGTGATCCTCTACACTGCGAGATTGCTCATAAACAAGGGATATCAAAGTGGACAGTGAAATATATCTCAGAATGCATGGAGAAGATCATCCACAACACTCAAGAAGCTTGGCACTCTTCATTCCCTGGTTCCCTGGTTACACTGGTTTTGCAAGCTCACACCTGCCTTGAAACGTGCGCTGTGTGTGGGAATGTCTTAAAGGACTAAGCAGCTTTCACTGTTCACCTGAGAGCCTGTGTTGAACAGTAGTACAGAGAAAGGTCACCAATCTTCAGTGTTATTGTTTCCTTTATATTATTTAATTTTATATTATTTCAATTCTTTCCTTTTGAATGACTTTGGGTAATTATTTATAGGCTGTCGGTTGGTCAGTCGGTCGGTTAGTCGAGTGACACACTGGACAGGAAGTAATGTGACAAAGTGGGAATGTGTGATGGAGTTACACACTGTCGAGGAGAAGTGATGGATGTGCACACAATGTAGTAGTACTGATGGACTGACACACTGTGGGGGAATATTGTTTGAGTGACAACGTAGGTAGTACTGATGGATTTCAAAACCATGTGGTAGGACAAATGGAATGAAACACTATTGGGTGTACAGAGGAGCGAGGCACTGTGGGGTAGCACTGATCAATTAACACACTCTGGGCTAGTTCTAATGCAATGACACAGTGTGGGACTTACTGTTCCAGCTGCTACAGTCAGGCAAACGTCTCCGTTGCCATGCGGTGAGAACAGAGAGGTTGAGAAGGAGTTTCTTCCCAGAGGCCATTCGGACTGTAAACGCTTATCTCACCAGGGACTAACTCTACTGAACGTTTTTCCTTACATTATTTATTATGTAAAAGAATATGTGTGTTTTGATTGTGTTTATAAGTTGTTTGGTTGTTTGTCTTTTGCACAAAAGTCCGCGAGCATTGCCACTTTCATTTCACTGCACAACTCGTATGTGTATGTGACAAATAAACTTGACTTGACTTGATTTGGGGTAGTACTGATGGAGTGACAGAGTGGGGTAGTATGGACAGAAAGACACGCTGTAAGGCGCTACTAATCGACGCTGTGTAGTATTACTGATAGAATGAAACATCGTTTGACAATACAGGGTACTGACGGAGTGACACACAGTGCGGTTTCACTGATGGATTGGCACACTATGCGGTATTAGTGATGGAGTGATGCACTGTGGGGCGGTACTAATGGACTGACACATTGTTGTGTGGTATTGATGGAGTGATACACTATAGGATAGTACTGATAGCATGATACACAATGGGATATTACTGATGAAATGACACTCTTCACACCTGTGCATGCAGGTGGCGGGCAGTTCTCCACTTAGTAAGCCAACAGCATCACAGACTGACAGATTCAGTAACAATGTGAAAGGCCACCAGGTAAAATTCACGGAAACCAGACTGACTGCGTAACAAATACAATGGGCGGGATTGAGCTACCTTGATGATGATTTGGCTCAAAACAATCCATGGACCAGGAACTCAACTCAGAATGTTCTGTGGGTTCGAACAGAACCGTTTCCTTCAGTTACCCCGTGCTTTGCCACGTAACAAATTATTTACCACAGGATTAATATGAACTAGACCAAGTGCAGACCCATTGGGCCTGCTACCCCCAACGCAAGGTTCCACAACTCACCTGTTCCCCCAATGCAAGCTGTTCCCCCAACTCAATATTACACCACTCACACATAGCCTCAAACTGTGCAGGCACGACTCATTTCTCCTCATCCCCCAGCACTCACTCCTCCTCTTCACCCTCCCACTCCAATCCACAGAAAGGGAGGGAGGTAGAAATAAATTGTGGTAGAGTGGGAGGGGTGGTACAGGGGAGGGGGGTGTGAGGGCAGAGAGGGAGGGTGTGTGAGGGGGTGGGGTAGAAAGGGAGAGGGATAGAGAGGGTCGTGGTAGATAGGGACGGGGTAGATAGGGAAGGGGTAGAGAGGATGAGTGAGGGTAGAGAGGGAGGGGGCGAGAGATGGACTGTACACGTGGCAACTACCCTCTATACCCCCTCCTCTCCCTCAATCCCCCCATTCTCCCTCCTCACTTCCCCGGGATCTTTCCCCTCTCCACCCCACTCCCCGCCCATCTCCCACCTCCACACCTTCCCACCCTATCTCCCTCCTACTCATTTCCATAATGCTCTTCCCCTCACACACATTCGCTGCCGCAGCAGCTACCCAGGTCATAGAGCAATGCCAGGAACTCAGTTTGGTTCTTGTACTCGTCCCGGTCCTGTCTGTAGAAAGCAGCCGTCAGCTCACCGCAGCCTGGGCTCCAGTCGAGACCCCCTGTCCCCAGAAACAGGCGCGTCCTTGATTCCAGCAGCGGCTTATTTCTCGAACCCAGTCGTGCCCCCACCCCAAACGCCGGGCGCGGCCCTCATTCCAGCTCCAACACCAGGCTCTGCTTCAGTCAAGGCTCAGTCCCCGGGCTCGGCCCATGCCACTCCTCGTTTAAAGTGAGTGTTGGAGTGTCCCTCCTTCCCGGAATGTCCCCTCCTGACTTGCGAGTGCATTGTGACGTGACTCGGATTTTGTTCCCGAAGATTCTGATTCAGATTCAACTTTAATTGTCATTGTCAGTGTACAGTACAGAGACAACGAAATGCATTCAGCATCTCCCTGGAAGAGCGACATAGCATATGATTTGAATAAATAATTACATTAGCATATATACAGACATAGTGTGGGAGGAGTGTCCGGGGGGGGGTGATTGGCAGTCACCGAGGTACGTTGTTGAGTAGAGTGACAGCCGCCGGGAAGAAGCTGTTCCTGGACCTGCTGGACCGGCAACATTAATTTTAACGGAGGCAACGGAGAGACCTGTAGCGCCTCCCGGATGGTAGGAGGATAATCAGTCCATGGTTGGGGTGAGAGCAGTCCTTGGCGTTGCTGAACGCCCTCCGCAGACAACGCTTGCTTTGGACAGACTCAATGGTGGGGAGCGTGGAACCGGTGATGCGTTGGGCAATTTTCACCACCCTATGCAATGCCTTCTGGTCAGAAACAGAACAGTTGCCATACCATACTGTGATGCAGTTGGTAAGGATGCTCTCGATGGTGCAGCGGTAGAAGTTCACCAGGATCTGAGGAGACAGATGGACCTTCTTCAGTCTCTTCAGGAAGAAGAGGCGCTGGTGAGCCTTCTTGATCAGAGTTGAGGTATTGTGGGTCCAAGAGAGGTCATCGTAGATGTTGACTCCCAGGAACCTGAAGCTGGAAACACGTTCCACCTCCGTCCCGTTAATGTGGATGGGGATGTGCATGCCGCCCCTGGACTTCCTGAAGTCCACAAAGAGCTTCTTGGTCTTCTTGGAGTTAAGGGCCAGGTTGTTGTCAGTGCACCATGATGCTAAGTGCTGGACCTCCTCCCTGTAGGCCGACTCATCATTGTTGCTGATGAGGCCAATCACCGTTGTATCATCTGCATACTTGATGATGGTGTTAGTACCAGGTACAGGTGTGCAGTCATAGGTGAAGAGGGAGTAGAGGAGGGGGCTCAGCACACAGCCCTGTGGAACGCCGGTGTTCAGGGTGAGGGTTGAAGAGGTGTGCTTGTCTAACCTAACAGACTGGGGTCTGTTGGTTAGAAAGTCCAGTATCCAGTTGCAGAGGGAGGGGTCGATGCCCAGGTTACCGAGTTTGGTGATCAGTTTAGATGGTATAATGGTGTTGAATGCTAAGCTGTAATCAATGAACAGCATTCTTATGTAAGTGTCTCTGTTGTCGAGGAGGGAGAGGGCGGAGTGAAGTGCCGTTGAGATGGCATCCTCCGTAGTTGATTCTGAGGAAATCGCACTGTTTTTGAAATTTTAATGACCAATAACTTTGGATATATAGGTGGAAATGTGACGGGAAGAGGCTTATCGCCACCACTGGAAAAATCTGAGTAGGGTGTGTGAAAATGGGAAGGCTGTGACCTAGCGTTTGGAAGAAGATAGGAATGAACTAGATTGGCACACATGCAGAGACACAAACAAGATGAAGACTTTTAGTTATATAAAGGTAACCTCAGGGTTCAAACTGATTTCTGTTGACTATTTCTTAGTTGGTTGCAATTCCCATTGTGTCTAGTGAACCTTCTGAAAACTCAGCGGGTGAGGCAGCATCTAGGGAGAGAAGGAATATGCAACGTTTCACACCGAGACCCTTCTTTGAGACCCTTTTAATGTTGCCTATTCCTATCTCCATGGATGCTGCCTCACCCGCTGAGTTTATCCAGCATTTTTGTCTACCTTCCATTTTTCCAGCATCTGCAGTTCTTCCTTAAATGAAACATCTCGTAAGTCGGTCAGTGTTAAACATTATTTCAAAATATCAATGGAGATCACGTTAAACTATAACAATATATTCCGACCAAGTATATGAACCTCGCTATAGGATTCGCCAATGTTGATTAAAGGCAAATCAGTGACTGGGCATTTAAAGAACCGTTGATAATGGAATCGATGGTATCTCTGGGCTGAAAAATCATCACGAACACACTCTTGAATCATTAATGTGGGTAGTTTTTTTTATGAACACATCTTGGTACACATTGGCGAATACTCCCTGGTTTTGTTACATTGTTACGGGTTATGTTTTCAATTACCTGGTCAGCGATTGAGTTTCTTCATTATATTCTCACCCCCTGTGTCCCGTGTGTATTGATTCTGCTGCTCAATACTTTAACAGTCAGACATATTTTGCTGGTTAGCAGAGCCCGCAGGAGACTCAGAGATCAGAAATGTGCCAAGAGCTCCAGTGATCCCGAAATGGAGAATCAAAGGAAATCGGTGATATTGTTGTTCATTATTTCCGGGAATTTTATTTTGTTATGGGCGGTATTTACCTTCTATTTAATATGGCAACGAATATGGAATTTGGGATATTCAGGTTTTTTTCTTCCTCCCTTTGTATCGGAAATAGGATTTATGCTGCAACTGCTTAGTTGTTCAGATTCAGATTCAGATTCAATTTTAATTGTCATTGTCAGTGTACAGTACAGAGACAACGAAATGCATTTAGCATCTCCCTTGAAGAGCGACATAGCAAACGATTTGAATAAAAAAAATAATAAGTGTCCGGGGGGGGGGGGGGGTGGTGATTGGCAGTCACCGAGGTGTTTGACTGTGTTAATGATATATTAACACAGTCAAACACGTGCAGACAAAGTTTAGAGAGCAGTATTTGACTGTGTTAATATATCCGTTTACTCGACTGATAAGAACAATTAAACACTGCACGATGATAAAGGCTGAGACAATTACAGTGTCAATGGTTAGAATCGTAGATTTATAGAGAGATGCTGCAAGCTCACAGCCTCTGTGCTCATTGAGACCACGCCGAGCATCAACCTGATACCTACACTAATCTGACATCGATTGCATTCTCCATATATTCTATTACCCCTATAATCCCTATAATCCCCCCACCCTGCCATTCAAAATTCAGCAGGATACTCGGGGGAATATACAGTGTGCGCCCCAACCTCATGATTGAAATATGGGAGGACCAAGTGCAGGAGTAACTCAGCGGGTTAGGCAGCATCGGCGAAGAAAATGTATAGGTGGCATTTCGAGTGGGGAAACTTCTGCTGACTGATTGTGGGGTGGGCGACAATGAAAGCAAGCAAAGACCAGGACAAACCAGGGTCATTAACACATTAGCTCAATCAGGGTGTTTCCTTGAACTGTGTGATCTCAAGACGGACACATCGTTGTGAGCTACCAACTGGTTTAACCGACTTTAAATGGAGGAGGGGGAATGATTTACCAATGGGTTGTAGTCAAACAAAGCATGAGGCACCTGCGCCTGACCTCACTCTGTTAATTGAGGCGGCTCAGGACAGAAATGTATGGTAATGGGAAGGGGAGTTAAAATGGTTCACCACAGGAAGATTCAGTAAGCTTTGACAGATCAAAATAATGAGCCCTCCCACAAAGTGGTTCCTAATCTTACTATTAAATTTAATCTCACCGTCCATGGTCAGAGTCGGTCCAATATTGTCGTCAGGTGATCGTAACTTGTTGAACGAAAAGAACAAATTGGAGAAAAAGAAAATGTGGCGACTTTTCTGGACAAGAGAGTTTGAGTGGTTAGATTGTATGGGGAGGTGTGATGACATGTATTTACTGACAGAGAGACATAGAGCATGGAGTCATTTGCGTTTTACGAATGTTCAGATTATTGAGTGAACCGTATATTGTTAATTGAGGCTCAAGACAGAAATGTATGGTGTGGTAATGTGACGGAGAGATACAATAGTTAGCCACTGGAAGATCCAGTAGGCCTTGACAGATCCTACATATATGTTCAGCATACCGGTCGTGTGTCTAAACTTGGTCTCGGAGATTTACAGGAGCCCACATGTGGAACACTGGATGCAGTAGATGAGGTTAGTGGAGGTGTATGTGAACTTGTCAATTCGAACTAATGGTCATCTGTTGATGAGGAGGTACAGGATCCAGTTGCATGTTCACATGAACTTGTTCACATGAGAAGGATCAGAGGGGATGCCGATGTTGAACTCGGAGCTGCAATCGATGAACATGAAGGGGAGAAGAAAGGTGGGGGAAGTTGTCATAAGTGTGAACATACTGCAACTAAAAAGTCAATTTGGAGAATATATAAACAGTTTTAGGAAATGTTTAGATTACTAGGCCTAGTTGGCTGGAGTAAACTGAAACATAGGGCTGATCATGAGAAAAGTGGTGTCGCTTTACAACACGCAGTTGCCAGATAATTGGGTGAATGAGGAAACAGAAAGTTAGAGCTAACCCCGACATATCAGTTGATGTGCAGATGGCAGACTGTGCATTGCCTGTTTACAAATATATGTTACTAGCCAGCACCACCATTCAATGTGATCACGGCTGATCATCCAAAATCAGTACCTCTTTCATGCTTTTGTTTCTACCTGGAGCTAGGAGGTTAGACGGCCTGCGAGTTGGGGGCAAAGCGTGAGTGGATGCGGCGGGGATGGGGTAAAAAGGAGCGAATTAATAATATTACTATAATTACGTCAAAGTTGGTCAGTGTTTGTGTGTCTGAGTGTGGTTAGTGTGTGTGTGACGCTCTCTCATCTCCCCGCTCTCAACCCTCCGTTCTCACCTCATCTCTCCCCTGCATCTCTCCACCCCCTTTCCTCACGTCACCTCTTACCCCCCCCCCCCTCCTCCCTTCCCCCTCTACAACCCCTCTCTCCTCCTCCCCCTCTCTCCCCTTCATGCCCCCCTCTCTCTACACAGCTCTCCCCTGCCCCATTTCCTCATTCTCCCCCTCTCTGCCCCTTCTCCCTAACCCTTCTCTCCCCCTCTCTCTCCGCTCTCCCCCCTCTACCTTCCTCCCCACTCCTCCACTCCACCCCTCCCCCCTCCCACCATACCCTCTCTAACCCTCCTTCCCCCATTCCCCTCCCTCCGCTCTGTCTCTGCCCCTCACTCTCTGTCCCTGCCTCCCCCCGTCTCTCTCTGTCTGCCCCCCTCTCTCTGCCCCTGCCCCTCTCTCTCCCTCTAGTCGCGCCTGCGAGTTGGGGGCTATGCCTAAACGGATAGGGCGGGGATCGGGTAAAATGAGTGAATTAATATGAATATAATATTTAAGGGGTGGTTAGTGTGTGTGTGTCTGTGGGGATGGGTGTGTAACGCCGCAGGCCACCCCCTCCCCGCAACCGCGCGTTGCAATGAAGAATGGTTTGTGTTTGTGTCCGCTCCGGTTCCTCTCTCCCCCGCGCTCCAACCTGCCGGAGATCACCGCGCGCTCAGCTTCACATTTAGTTCTTGGTTTCAGTTTGGAGTTTGTAATTTGAGTTCATAGTTTGAGTTTAGTAGTTAGAGTTGAGAGTTTAGTGTTTGAGTTTATAGTTTGAAACATAGAAACTTAGAAACATAGAAAAATAGGTGCAGCTGTAGACAATTTGTCCCTTTGAGCCAGCACCGTCATTCAATGTGATCATGGCTGATCATCCACACTCAGTACACCGTTCCTACTTTTGTTTCTAGCTTAGCGTTTAGTTTAGTTTCTGAGTTAAGAGTTTAAAGTTCTAGTTTATGGTTTGAGTTTAGAGATTAATTTAGTTTTTTAGTGGATACTAGAACAAGTGGGTCCCATTAGCTCCCGACCACTCAACGCGCGGTTGCGGCGAGGGGGCGTTCTGCGGCGTTACACACGCACGCACGCACTCACACACACACACACACTAATCACCCTCCACACACACACTAACCACCCCCGTTGGGTCCCAGCATCACATGGGAGGGCTGGACACACAACACAATATTCCACCTCTCCACCAATTCCAATATTGCTGGCCGGGGGGGGGGGGGGGGGGGGCTTCTTTTGCACCTCATACTAGAGTGTTGTGGGCCGAAGGTACTGTTTCCAGAGGGCTAGTATGGAGATTTTGGGCCGAATGGATTTTTGGGCTGGCAGCTCAGTCACTCGGACCTGGCAGCTGAGAAACTGCCAGAAATCCAGCCCAAAACAGGTGACGGACTGTAAGAGAGAAGGGGGAGAGGGTGGACTGAATGGATTATTGGGCTGGCAGTTGAGTCACTTGTGGCTGGTGGGCTGGCAGTTCACTAACTCACAGCTGGTGGGCTGGCAGTGCTGTCACTCATGCCTGGTAACCCACTCGTTCCTGGAGTCACTCTTGTAAACTTCCTCTGGACCCTCTCCAGAGCCAGCACATCCATCCTCATATATGGTACACACAATTGCTCATAATATTCCAAAGGCCTTAACATTGCATTATGGAACCTCAACATTACATCCTTGTTTTGTGTACAAGCCTTCTTGAAATAAATGCAAGCATGACATTTGCTTTCTTTGCCATTGATTCTGCTTGCATATTAACTTTGGGGAATCCGGCTCCAGCACTCCCAAGTCCACGAGCACCTCCGATTTCTGGATTCTCTCCCCATTTAAAAAATAGTCTATGCCTTTATTCCTACTATCAAAATGCATGAGTCGACATTTATGGACAATATATTCCATCTGCCACTTGTCTGTCCACTCTCCCAACCTGTACAGGTCCTTTTGCAGTGCCCCTGCTTTCACTACACAACCTGCCCATCCACCTATTTTCATATTATCCGCAAAACGTGGCTCCAGAGCATTCAATCCTCTCTTCCAAAATCAATAATATACAACATGAAGGGTAGCAGCTGCAGCATCCACACCTGTGGACCTCTGCTAGTCACTGGCAGTAAACCAGAAACATTCCTCGTAATTGCCATTATTTTTATTCTGCCATCCGGCCAACCTGCTAACCATGCTAGTATCTGCCCTTTGATACCGTGGGCTCCCATCTTCCTTAGCAGCCTCACATGTGGCACCTTATCAAAGGCCTTTGTTGGTCCTTGCTATTTACTTCTTCAAAGAATTCCGGCAAATTTGTCAAGCAAGACCCCCCCCCCCCTTCACAGAACAATGCTGACTTCAGCCTATTTTATAGTGACTTTCACAATACTCCGTTACCTCATCCTTTATAACGGACTCCCAAAATCTTATAAACCACCGCAGTCAGACTAACCGTCTTATAGTTCCCTCTATTCTGCTTTGCTCCCTTCTTGTGCGGCGGGGTAATATTGGCAATTTTCCAATCATCTGGAACCACTTCTAACTCTAGTGATTCGGAAATATCACTATGAACGAATGAATGAAAGTTTAATGATTTATGATTTATGATACCTTTAATAATCCTTTACAGGAAATGACAGTGCCACAACAGCTTCAAGACAGACATAACACCACACATTTCCTCAAATAACTTCCATATTTAACAAGTTAAAATACAATAAATGAATACTAAAAAAAGTGCCAAGTTATTTTTGTGCATTATAAAACCTTATAGCAGCTGGTATACAAGACTTCCTATACCTCTCAGTTTTGCACATTGGTGCAATCAATCTCTGACCGAAGGTGCTGCTCTTGATCACCTTCAGGGCGTGGAGTGGGTGAGTGGGGTTAGTCATTATTGAACCTAGTTTGTTCAGAGTTCTGGCCTCTGCCACCTGCTGGACCGTTAGTTACTCAGTCCCGACCACTGAGCCGGCCTACCTGATCAGCTTGTCCAGTCTGTTTTTGTCCGCTGTGCAGGCGCCTTTTCCCCAACAGGCCACAGCAAAAAACAGAGCACTGGCCACCACTGAATGGTAGACACTGCACAGTAGGGGTTGGCAGATGTTGAATGACCTTAGCCTCCTTAAAAAATACAGTCAACTTTGTCCCTTCCTGTACACCGCCTCCATATGACTCTTCCAGTCCAGCTCACTGTCAAGCTGCACACCAAGGTACCTGTGGCTGGCAACCACCTCCACCTCACTGCCCCTGACGGTGATTGGTGTTGGTTGAGTCCTCCTCCTTCCCCTCCTGAAATCCACAACTATCTCCTTTGTTTTTGTGATGTTAAGATGGAGGTTATTGTGTGCACTCCACTCCACAGAGTTGTTAATTGTGTCTCTATACTCCTCCTCATTGCCCCCTTTGATGAGGCCGACAACAGCTGTGTCATCTGAAAATTTCTGCAAAAAGCAGCTGATGGTGTTGTGTTGAAAATCCGCTGTGTAGATGGTGAACAGGAATGGAGCCAGCACAGTTCCTTGTGGAGCCCCTGTGCTGTTCAGGATGGTGCTTGAGACATTGTTCTGTAGGTGCACGTACTGTGGTCTGAGGAAAAGGTAATCCAAACACCACAGAACCAGTAATGGATCCACCTTCATCTTCTCCATCTTCTCCCCTAGCAGTCGGGGCTGAATTATGTTAAAGGCACTTGAGAAGTCAAAGAATGCAATCCTTACGGATGCATCAGGGATGTCCAGGTGTGTGTACGCCCTCTGCAGCATGTAAATGAGGGCATCATCAACACTGATGTTGGGCTGATATGCAAACTGTAAAGGATCCATTTGAGTTGACACACTAGTCCTGATGTGGAAGAGGACAAGTCTCTCAAATGTCTTCATAATATGTGAGGTGAGCGCTACTGGTCTGTAGTCATTGTGGTGAGTGAGATGGGTCTTCTTTGGGACAGGTACCAGGCAAGATGTTTTCCACAGCCTTGGGACCTTCTGTAGACGCAAGCTCAGGTTGACCAGGTGTGTTAGGATACCACACAGCTCTGAAGAACAAATCTTCAGTAGCCTTGGGCTGGTGTCATCGGGCCCCACTGCTTTCCCTGGCTTCAGTCTGTTCAGCATCATCTTGATCTGGGCAGTATGAAGAGTCATAGGTGGGGCTGCTGGTGGAGTAGGAGGTGGGAAGAGGGGACTCCGTGCAGGTGACATCTGAGGAGTGTTGGAGAGAGGCAGGGGAGGTGGAGAGGAAGCAGCAATGGTCAGCAGACCAGGTGGGGGAGGCTGGGATGGTGTGGGGCAGTCAAATCTGTTGAAAAATCTGTCCAGATCATCAGCCAGACTCTGTTCGCCATCAGGCAGTGTACCGCCCTTCTGCTTCATGCCTGTGATCTTTCGCATTCCAGCCCATACCTGCTTCACTCCATCTTGCTGCAACTATCGTTCTAGTTTGAGCCTATATGCTTCTTTCCCCTCTTTAATCCTCACCTTCAGTTCCTTTTGAAGTTCTTTGATTTTATTCCTGTCGCCCACCCGGAAAGTCTTTTTCTTCTCATTTAGTAAGGCCTTCAGGCTGCTGGTAATCCATGGTTTGTTATTAGGGTAGCAACGAATTACCCTGGATGGCATGATGTCATCATAACAGAAATTGATGTAATGGGTAATGCACTCTGTTAGGCCATCAATGTCTTCCTTATACTCCTCACAGAACACAACCCAATCTGTTGTCTCAACTCTCTGACCCTCATTACCTGGTCAGCAAGTTGCGTAGCGCCTCTGTACGCAGGCTTGGGGGGGGGGGGGGGGGGGGGATGTAAACTCCAACGAGAATAACAGAGGTAAATTCCACCGGAGAATAAAAGGGTTTGTAGTTTATAAAGAAGGATTCTAGATTGGGAGAACATATGTTAGACAGTACCGTGATGTGGCTGCCCCAGTCCTGATTAGAATAGAAACGTATTCCACTGCCTCTTGATTTCCCTGCTGCATCTTCTTCACCGTCCGCTCTATGTAGTTGAACGGCATTGTCCACAGTCACCACAATCTCTAAAGCCACCTCTTTCAGAACCCTAGGGTGCAGTCCATCTGGTCCAAGTGACCTATCCACCTTCAGCCCATTCAGCTTCCCAAGCACCTTCTCCATAATGTTAGCCACAACTGTAACGCCTACCCCCTGACTATGTTGAATTTCACACCCTTATACACACACCCGCTCTCTCAGGTCAGATAATCAGCTGCTCCTGAGTGGGCCTAAAACTAAGCGGAAGCTCAGAGGGGACCGTGCCTTTGCTGTGTCGGCACCCAAATTATGGAATGATTTGCCTCTACACATTAAACAGGCCCCTTCTCTGGCTGTTTTTGAATCACTCCTTAAAACACATCTCTTCTCCGTGGCCTTTATTAACCAGTAAGATGTCGACTTATTTATTTACTTTATTTACTTAATTTGTTGCGTGGTTCATACTCATGTTTTATGTCTTTTAATTTATTGTTGAAATTCCTGCCATTGCTGTTCCATCATCACCCCTTTCTAGTCAACTTTGGCCACCTCCTCCCTCATGATTCTGTAGTCCACTTTGCACAGCTGTAATACGAACATATCCGAATTCATCTTCTGGCTGTCAAATCGCAGGTTAAATATTATCATATTATGGTCGCTACCTCCGACTGGTTCCTTTACCGTGAATTCCCTTATGAAATCCAGTTCATTACACAACATTAAATCCAACACTGCTTTTTCCCTGGTAGACTCCACTGCCAGGTGCTCTAAGAATCCATCGCAGAGGCAATGTACAAATTCACTTTCTTGGGGTACAATATCTGAAGCTGATTTTGCCAGTTTACCTGCATATTGGGGGCAGCGACAGCGGCTGGGTCTCTGGCACAAAGACCGGTCCGGTTGCTCAGAAGGGTAAGGAAAAGAAGGGGAGGGCAATTGTAATAGGGGACTCTATAGTCAGGGGGTCGGATAGGCGATTCTGTGGACGCAGACAGGAGTCCCGGATGGTAGTTTGCCTCCCTGGTGCCAGGGTCAGGGATGTGTCTGAACGTGTCCAAGAAATCCTGATATGGGAGGGAGAGGAGCCTGAGGTTGTGGTGCATATAGGTACCAACGACATAGGTAAAAAAAGAGAAGAAGTCCTGAAAGAAGAATTTAGGGAGTTAGGTAGAGAGTTAAGGAGAAGGACTGGAAAGGTAACAATCTCAGGATTACTGCCTGTACCACGCGACAGTGAGAGTAGGAATGGAGTGAGGTGGAGGATAAATGCGTGGATGAGGGACTGGTGCAGTGGGTATGGATTCAAGTTTCTGGATCATTGGGACCTCTTTTGGGGAAGGTGCAACCTGTACAGAAAGGACGGGTTGCACTTGAACTCGAGGGGGACCAATATCCTGGCGGGGAGATTTGCAAAGGCTACTGGGGAGACTTTAAACTAGTATGGTTGGGGGGAGGGACTCAAATTGGGAAAGCTAGCAGTCAGTGTGTGAAGCAGGGGGCAGAGAATGGTAGCACTCTGACCCAAAATGTAGGGGAGAGAGAAGAAAAAGAAAATAATCAGAGAATAAGAGAGGGTGGGTTTCTTAAATGTGTATATTTTAATGCTAGGAGCATTGTAAGAAAAGTGGATGAACTTAGAGCCTGGATTGACACCTGGAAGTATGATGTTGTGGCGATCAGTGAAACATGGTTGCAGGAGGGCTGTGATTGGAAAGTAAATATTCCAGGATTTCGTTGCTTCAGGTGTGATAGAATTGGAGGGACAAGAGGTGGAGGTGTTGCATTGCTTATCAGGGAAGATATTACAGCAGTGCTTTGGCAGGATAGATTAGAGGGCTCGTCTAGGGAGGCTATTTGGGTGGAACTGAGAAATGGGAAAGGGGTAGCAACACTTATAGGGGTGTATTATAGACCGCCAAATGGGGAGCGAGAATTGGAAGAGCAAATATGTAAGGAGATCGCAGATATTAGTAGTAAGCACAAGGTAGTGATTGTGGGAGATTTCAATTTTCCACACATAGACTGGGAAACACATTCTGTAAATGGGCTGGATGGGTTGGAGTTTGTAAAATGTGTGCAGGATAGTTTTTTTCAACAATACATAGAAGCACCTACTAGAGAAGGGGCAGTACTGGACCTCCTGTTAGGAAATGAGATGGGTCAGGTGGCAGAGGTATGCGTTGGGGAACAGTTCGGGTCCAGTGATCATAATACCATTAGTTTCAATATAATTATGGAGAGGGACAAAACTGTACCCAGGGTTGAGATTTTTGATTGGAGAAAGGCTAACTTTGAGGAGATGCGAAAGGATTTAAAAGGAGTAAATTGGGATAGTTTGTTTTATGGGAAAGATGTGGAAGACAAATGGAGTACATTTAAAGGTGAAATTTTAAGAGTACAGAATCTTTATGTCCCTGTTCGGTTGAAAGGAAATCGTAAAAATTGTAAAGAGCCATGGTTTTCAAGGGAAATTGGACACTTGGTTCGGAAAAAGAGGGAGATCTACAATAATTATAGGCAGCATGGAGTAAATGAGGTGCTTGAGGAGTATAAAAAATGTAAAAAGAATCTTAAGAAATAAATTAGAAAAGCTAAAAGAAGATATGAGGTTGCTTTGGCAAGTAAGGTAAAAGTAAATCCAAAGGGTTTCTACCGCTATATTAATAGCAAAAGGATAACGAGGGATAAAATTGGTCCATTAGAGAGTCAGAGTGGACAACTATCTGCAGAGCCAAAAGAGATGGGGGAGATATTGAACAGTTTCTTTTCTTCGGTATTCACCAAGGAGAAGGATATTGATTTATGTGAGGTAAGGGAAACAAGTAGAGTAGCTATGGGAACTGTGAGGATCAAAGAAGAGGAAGTACTGACACTTTTGAGAAATATAAAAGTGGATACGTCTCCAGGTCTGGACAGGATATTCCCTAGGACATTGAGGGAAGTTAGTGTAGAAATAGCAGGGGCTATGGCAGAAATATTTCAAATGTCATTAGAAACGGGAATAGTGCCGGAGGATTGGCGTACTGCGCATGTTGTTCCATTGTTTAAAAAGGGGTCTAAGAGTAAACCTAGCAATTATAGACCTGTTAGTTTGACGTCAGTGGTGGGCAAATTAATGGAAAGAATACTTAGAGATAATATATATAAGCATCTGGATAAACAGGGTCTGATTAGGAACAGTCAACATGGATTTGTGCCTGGAATGTCATGTTTAACTAATCTTCTTGAATTTTTTGAAGATGTTACTCGGGAAATTGATGAGGGTAAAGCAGTGGATGTTGTCTATATGGACTTCAGTAAGGCCTTTGACAAGGTTCCTCATGGAAGGTTGGTTAAGAAGGTTCAATGGTTGGGTATTAATGGTGGAGTAGCAAGATCGATTCAACAGTGGCTGAATGGGAGATGCCAGAGAGTAATGGTGGATGGTTGTTTGTCAGGTTGGAGGCCAGTGACGAGTGCGGTGCCACAGGGATCTGTGTTGGGTCCACTGTTGTTTGTCATGTACATCAATGATCTGGATGATGGTGTGGTAAATTGGATTAGTAAGTATGCAGATGATACAAAGATAGTTGGGGTTGCGGGTAATGAAGTAGAGTTTCAAAGTCTACAGAGAGATTTATGCCAGTTGGAAGAGTGGGCTGAAAGATGGCAGATGGAGTTTAATGCTGATAAGTGTGAGGTGCTACATCTTGGCAGGACAAATCAAAATAGGACGTACATGGTAAAAGGTAGGGAATTGAAGAATGTAGGTGAACAGAGGGATCTGGGAATAACTGTGCACAGTTCCCTGAAAGTGAAATCTCATGTAGATAGGGTGGTAAAGAAAGCTTTTGGTGTGCTGGCCTTTATAAATCAGAGCATTGAGTATAGAAGTTGGGATGTAATGTTAAAATTGTACAAGGCATTGGTGAGGCCAATTCTGGAGTATGGTGTACAATTTTGGTCGCCTAATTATAGGAAGGATGTCAACAAAATAGAGCGAGTACAGAGGAGATTTACTAGAATGTTGCCTGGGTTTCAGCAACTAAGTTACAGAGAAAGGTTGAACAAGTTAGGGCTTTATTCTTTGGAGCGCAGAAGGTTAAGGGGGGACTTGATAGAGGTTTTTAAAATGATGAGAGGGATAGACAGAGTTGACGTGGAAAAGCTTTTCCCACTGAGAGTAGGGAAGATTCAAACAAGGGGACATGACATGAGAAATAAGGGACTGAAGTTTAGGGGTAACATGAGGGGGAACTTCTTTACTCAGAGAGTGGTAGCTGGGTGGAATGAGCTTCCAGTGAAGGTGGTGGAGGCAGGTTCGTTTTTATCATTTAAAAATAAATTGGATAGTTATATGGATGGGAAGGGAATGGAGGGTTATGGTCTGAGCGCAGGTATATGGGACTAGGGGAGATTATGTGTTCGGCACAGACTAGAAGGGTCGAGATGGCCTGTTTCCGTGCTGTAATTGTTATATGGTTATATGGTATGAGACGTGAATTGGCCAAGATTGACTGGCAATTCATTCTAAAAGGGTTGACGGTGGATATGCAATGGAAGACATTTAAAGACTGCATGGATGAACTACAAAAATTGTTCATACCAGTTTGGCAAAAGAATAAATCAGGGAAGGTAGTACATCCATGGATAACAAGGGAAATCATCCTTCGCTTTGATAGTATCAAAGTGAAGGATGATGCGTACAAATTAGCCAGAAAAAGCAGCATACCGGAGGACTGGGAGAAATTCAAAGACTAGCAGAGGAGAACAAAGGGCTTAATTAGGAAAGGGAAAATAGATTATGAAATAAAACTGGCAGGGAACATAAAAACTGACTGCAAAAGTTTTTATAGATATGTGAAAAGAAAGAGATTAGTTAAAACAAATGTAGGTCCCTTGCAGTCAGAAACAGGTGAGTTGGGGAACAAGGATATGGCGGACCAATTGAATAACTACTTTGGTTCCGTCTTCACTAAGGAAGACATAAATAATTTGCGGGAAATAGCAGGGGACCGCGGGTCAAAGGAGTTGGAGGAATTGAGTGAAATCCAGGTTAGCCGGGAAGTGGTGTTGGGTAAATTGAATGGATTAAAGGCCAATAAATCCCCAGGGCCAGATAGGCTGCACCCCAGAGTACTTAAGGAGGTAGCTCCAGAAATAGTGGATGCATTAGTAATAATCTTTCAAAACTCTTGAGATTTTGGAGTAGTTCCTGAAGATTGGCGGGTAGCAAACGTAACCCCACTTTTTAAGAAGGGAGGGAGAGAGAAAATGGGGAATTACAGACCAGTTAGTCTAACATTGGTAGTGGGGAAACTGCTAGAGTCAGTTATTAAAGATGGGATAGCAGCACATTTGGAAAGTGGTGGAATCATTGGACAAAGTCAGCATGGATTTACAAAAGGTAAATCATGTCTGACGAATCTTATAGAATTTTTCGAGGATGTAACTAGTAGCGTGGATAGGGGAGAACCAGTGGATGTGGTGTATCTGGACTTCCAGAAGGCTTTCAACGAAGTCCCACATAAGAGATTAGTATACAAACTTAAAACACAAGGCATTGGGGGTTCAGTATTGATGTGGATAGAGAACTGGCTGGCAAACAGGAAGCAAAGATGAGGAGTAAACGGGTCCTTTTCACAATGGCAGGCAGTGACTAGTGGGGTACCGCAAGGCTCAGTCCTGGGACCCCTGCTATTTACAATATATATTAATGATCTGGATGAGGGAATTGAAGGCAATATCTCCATGTTTGCGGATGACACTAAGCTGGGGGGCAGTGTTAGCTGTGAGGAGGATGCTAGGAGACTGCAAGGTGACTTGGATAGGCTGGGTGAGTGGGCAAATGTTTGGCAGATGCAGTATAATGTGGATAAATGTGAGGTTATCCATTTTGGTGGCAAAAACGGGAAAGCAGACTATTATCTAAATGGTGGCCGATTGGGAAAGGGGGAGATGCAGCGAGACCTGGGTGTCATGGTACACCAGTCATTGAAGGTAGGCATGCAGGTGCAGCAGGCAGTAAAGAAAGCGAATGGTATGTTAGCTTTCATTGCAAAATGATTTGAGTATAGGAGCAGGGAGGTTCTACTGCAGTTGTACAGGGTCTTGGTGAGACCACACCTGGAGTATTGCGTACAGTTTTGGTCTCCAAATCTGAGGGAGGACATTATTGCCGAGTGCAGAGACGGTTCACCAGACTGATTCCTGGGATGTCAGGACTGTCTTATTAAGAAAGACTGGATAGACTTGGTTTATACTCTCTAGAATTTAGGAGATTGAGAGGGGATCTTATAGAAACTTACAAAATTCTTAAGGGGTTGGATAGGCTAGATGCAGGAAGATTGTTCCCGATGTTAGGGAAGTCCAGGACAAGGAGTCACAGCTTAAGGATAAGGGGGAAAACCTTTAAAACCGAGATGAGAAGAACTTTTTTCACACAGAGAGTGGTGAATCTCTGGAACTCTCTGCCACAGAGGGTAGTTGAGGCCAGTTCATTGGCTATATTTACGAGGGAGTTAGATGTGGCCCTTGTGGCTAAGGGGATCAGGGGGTATGGAGAGAAGGCAGGTACGGGATACTGAGTTGGATGATCAGCCATGATCATATTGAATGGCGGTGCAGGCTCGAAGGGCCGAATGGCCTACTCCTGCACCTAATTTCTATGTTTCTATGTTTCTAAAGCTCCAGAAGTTGTTGTTGACGTACAAAGTCACACCTCAAGAAATGACTGGAAAGTCACGCAGTGAACTGATGTTCAGATGAAAGATCCGCACTAAACTAGACAGTCTGCGACCCGATCTCAGCAAATCTGTCCGAAGGAAGCAAACTTCAATGAAACAGGCAGCAGATCGAGGAAGCAAAGAACGAGTCTTTGAGGTGAATGATCATGTCATGGTCAAGAACTTCACATCAGGTCCTACTTGGCTTTACTGAATGATAGCAGAAGTCATCCGTGAAGTCATGTACAACGTAAAGTTGAGGGAGGGAAGAGTTGTGCGTCGTCATGTCGATCAAATTAGAGCATATTTGCCAAAAGGTGACGAGCACAACAACCTCCAGCAAAGAGAAGTGGTTTAACCAAGTGAGGAACCAATGATAGTTCTGCCTACTCCAACCGAACGTGTAGATTCTGAAAGAACTTCAGATAGGGACGAACCTCTAGCCCATAGTGATAACACAACATCACAACCAGAGCCTGATATCTCAGGTCACATGCAAAGTCCAACACAGACAGAGACGCATGTCTAATAGAACTAAAAGAATACCTAAAATATATGAGGACTTTGTGCTTTATAAGTGAAAACACATAAAGCAATGTGTCATTTATTTGGTTTGCTGCACCATGTTTATGGAAGATGGGTGGAATATTATGAAAAAATCATAAATGCCAAGTTTAGTTTATGCATGTTTATTACAGCTATGATGATCTAATTGTAAGATGACTTTCATAATATGACATGGAGAACAGTGTATTATTCAATTATAATTGTGTAAAAGATCATATACCTGCCTCCAAGTTCAAGTTCAAATTCAAGCGAGTTTATTGTCATGTGTCCCTGCGTAGGACAATGAAACTATTGCTTTGCTTAAGCACACAGAAAAAAAATTGTAGGCATTTACTACGATAGAGATAAATGTGTCCATATACCATGATATAAATATATACCCACATGAATAATTAAACTGGTAAAGTGCAAATAACAGATAATGGGTCATTAATAATCAGAGTTTTATCCGAGCCAGGTTTAATAGCCTGATGGCTGAGGGGAAGTAGCTATTCCTCAACCTGGATGTTACAGTCTTCAGGCTCCTGTACCTTCTACCTGAAGGTAGCAGGGAGATGAGTTTGTGGCCAGGATGGTGTGTGGGTCTTTGATGATACTGTCAGCCTTTTTGAGGCAGCGACAGCGATAAATCCCCTCGATGGAAGGAAGGTCAGAGCCGATGATGGCCTGGGCAGTGTTTACTACTTTTTGTAGTCTTTTCCTCTCCAGGACGCTCAAATTGCCGAACCAAGCCACAATGCAACCGGTCAGCATGCTCTCGACTCTCCAAGTTAAAGGGGGAGGGGTGTTGTGTATGAGAATATGATTCACATGTTTGAATGACGTGCGATTGTACACAGAGAGACTCAAGATGGCGATCACAATACAACAAGCATGTAAAGTAATTATGTGTTCCGAGTCTTATTTAAGGCCGTTTCCAGCACAAATACATAACATACCCTCTCCACTCCTCCCCTCTTCTCCTCCCCTCTCTAATCCCCTCCTCTCTCCCCCCCTCAAATCCAGCACCAGATAATTGCAATATTGACTAGGGGAGAGAATGTCTCTCCTCTCTCCTCTCCTCTCTCCTCCTCTTCTCTACTCTCTTCTCTCAAACCCTCCTCCCCTCCCCTCCCCTTCCCTTCCTCACCTCTCCTCTCCTCGCCTACCCTCCAATCCTTTCTTGTCCTTCCCTATCCTCCTCTCCCCGCATATACTCCTCTCATCTCCTCCTCCCCTACCTCCCCTCTCCTTCCCTATCCTTTCCTCGCACCTCCTACCCTCTCCTATCCCCTCTCCCCTCCAGTCCTCACTCCTCTCCTCTACCCCCCATTTCCACTACCCTTCAATCCCCTCCTGCTCCCTCCTATGCTGTCCTTTTCCCTATTCCCCTTTCCCCACCAGTTGTCCGGTCTCCTATAATCCTTCCCTCTCCTCTCCACCCATCTCAGCTTCTCTACTTTCCTCTCCTCTCCTCTACTATCATCTCCTTCACTCCCCTCCCCTCCTATCATCTCCTCTTACCCCCTCCGAACTCTTCCCTCCTCTCCTCTCATCACCCATTTTATCCCCTCCTCTCCACTTCTCTCCTCCTCTTTCCTCCCCTCCTCTTTCCTCCCCTCCCTCTCTCCCTCCCCTTCCCACCAATGCAGCACCAAAGATAATTGTAATATGGTGCAAGTGAGAGATTGTCTCCCCTCCTCTCCACTCCTCTCTCCTCCCATCTCCTCTGACCTCTCCTCCCCTCCCCTGTAATCCCCTCCTCTCCAACCCTCCCCCCCCCCCTCTCCCCTGCAGGGGCGGAAAATCCGGGGGGTGGTGGGGGACAGAGGGGACACGTCCCTTCCCCCCATGTTTTGAGAGTTGAGGGACATTCCCCCCAAGTTTTTGTGATCCCGATTTTAAAATCTCCCTTCCCCACCCATTTCCGCTCCTTTCCTCTGCTCCCCTTCCCTACCTCCTCTCCCCTCTGCTGCTCTCCTCTGTCTCCTCTCCTACCCTCCCCACTCCTCTTCCTTCCCCCCACCTTCTCTCTTCACCTCTCCTCCTCTCCGTTCTCCTCCCCTCTCCGTTCTCCTCTCCTCTCATCCCCTCCTTTCTCCTCTTCTCCCCACGACTCCCCTCCCCTTTCCGCTCCACACATCCTCTCCTCATCCCCTCCTCTCCTCTAACTCCACCCCTCTTTCCTCTCTCCCCCTCCCTTCCCTCCTCTCCCCTATCCTCCTCCCGCACCTCCCCTCCACTTTTCTCGCTCCTGCTCTCCTTTACTTCCCTATCTTCTCCCCTCCCCTCTCCACTGTCCCCCCCTCGTCCCCACACATTCTCTCCCCCTCCCCTCTAATCTACTCTCCTCTCATCTCCTCCCATCTCCACCCTCCCCTCCCATCTCCCCTATTCTCTCCCCTCTCCTCCATTCACCCCTCCTCTCCTCTCATCGCTCATCCCCTCCCTCTCGCCTCCCTTCCCCCTCCTGCCCTGGTCTCCTCTACCCTCTCCTCTCCTCCCCTGCCCCTCCCTTCCTCCCTCCCACCTTCTCTCCTCCCTTCTCTCCTCTACACTCCACCCCTTTTGCTTCCCTCTTTAACACTCCCTCTCTGGAAAAATGTCATCAAAAACAATTTTTTTTCTATATCCCTCTTTCATAATGAACCCAAATGTATTGAATTACAACACAAAAACAACATTTTGCTTATTCAAACCAAAATCCTCTTGACATTTTTCTGATGGTTATTGACTAATTGACTATTGAAAGTTTTCTTTGGTGATGGTTGACTAATTGACTATTGTGATGAAATGTGTTGCTATGTGGTTGCCAAGAGGCAACAAGTAACCAGTGATGGATAAATTGTGAACAGTTTCATTGTCCTTATTTACCAATTACTGTCCTTGGATGAAAATGGATAGATTAATGGTTCACATCTAGAGAGACAGAAGTAGACAGAAATTGATATTAAAATTATTATTCTCCTCCTCCTCCTCCTCCTCCTCCTCCTCCTCCTCCTCCTCCTCCTCCTCCGGCACATCGGGTTGATTGCATTAGTCGAAACAGAGTGGACCATGTGAAGGTTGCAATCTCCCACCCCGATATGTATATTAATTTTCCTATCTAAATATGCCTTCTGAATGCCACTATTATATTTGCATCCTCCACTAACTCTGGCAGTGTTTTCCAGGTATTCTCCGAATTCTGTTTTTAAAAACCTGCACTGCACATCTCCTTTAAGCTTTGCCCCTCTGGCCCATATCTATGTTCTCTATTATTTCATATTTCCATCCTGGGAAGTGTTGATGGTCTCCCCAACAACCATCAGGCTATTGAACACAACAACTCCAACTAAACTCCAAACTATGAACTTCTTGGGTTGCTCTCAGGACTTCGAGCCTTGTTTTTTTAATTTGAAAAACAAATTATATTTTTCAATATCCCTCTTTCATAAGTATATAATAAACCCAAATGTATAAAATTACAACACCAAAAAAATAATCTGTTTATTGAAACCAAAAATGCAAGCAGCCCAGCCTCAAGCAGCAGCCCTGCCCCGCCCCAAGCAGCAGCCCAGCCCCAAGCAGCAGCCCAGCCCCAAGCAGCAGCCCCGCCTCAGAAACCCGACCCAATCCCGCCCAGCCCAGCGTGGGAGACCCAGGCGTGCCCAGAGTCGGGTACCCAACCCAGCCCAGAGTCGGGTACCCAGCCCAGCCCAGCCCAGCATTGGAGACCCAGCCCAGCCCAGCCCAGCATTTATTATCTAAATGGTGGCCTATTATCTAAATGGTGGCCGGTTGGGAAAGGGGGAGATGCAGCGAGACCTGGGTGTCATGGTACACCAGTCATTGAAGGTAGGCATGCAGGTGCAGCAGGCAGTAAAGAAAGCGAATGGTATGTTAGCTTTCATTGCAAAAGGATTTGAGTATAGGAGCAGAGAGGTTCTACTGCAGTTGTACAGGGTCTTGGTGAGACCACACCTGGAGTATTGCGTACAGTTTTGGTCTCCAAATCTGAGGAAGGACATTATTGCCATAGAGGGAGTGCAGAGACGGTTCACCAGACTGATTCCTGGGATGTCAGGACTGTCTTATGAAGAAAGACTGGATAGACTTGGTTTATACTCTCTAGAATTTAGAAGATTGAGAGGGGATCTTATAGAAACTTACAAAATTCTTAAGGGGTTGGACAGGCTAGATGCAGGAAGATTGTTCCCGATGTTAGGGAAGTCCAGGACAAGGGATCACAGTTTAAGGATAAAGGGGAAATCCTTTAAAACCGAGATGAGAAGAACTTTTTTCACGCAGAGAGTGGTGAATCTCTGGAACTCTCTGCCTCAGAGGGTAGTTGTGGCCAGTTCATTGGCTATATTTAAGAGGGAGTTAGATGTGGCCCTTGTGGCTAAGGGGATCAGGGGGTATGGAGAGAAGGCAGGTACGGGATACTGAGTTGGATGATCAGCCATGATCATATTGAATGGCGGTGCAGGCTCGAAGGGCCGAATGGCCTACTCCTGCACCTAATTTCTATGTTTCTATGTTTCTATGAGATGTCGCCGATGTTGCCAAGCGGAAACTCTGATGCTGGCGGGGGAGAATGACCAGCGACCAGTGCCCGCTGTGAGTCGCCATCGCATCGCCAATTCTAGCCACTACCCCTCTGGTTCCACTATCCTCCCCCACGATGCCCCCCTCTCCACATGGCTCTTCCCCATGTTTTCTCTGAACTCACTCCCCCCCTCCCACATCTCTCCCCAAAAAACACACGCCGCCCACACACAACTCTCTCCACAACACACCCCGCCCACACACACCCATCTCCCCCACATAACCCCTGCCCATACACACCCACCCCGCCACACACCCTCCGCCCACACACACACCCACCCTGCCCACAAACCTCTCCCCCCCCCCACACAACCCACATGCACACACCCCCACGCACACACCCCGTCCCCCACAACACCTCTTCCCCCTTACACCCCTCACCCCCCCTCCTACACCTCTCCATCCACACACACCTCTCCCACCCCACACCCACCCTGTCACACACCCCACTTCCCTCACCCCTCGCCTCCCACCCATGAAGAGGAAGTGCTTAGGGATGAGGGGAAATGAGCCACACTTGAGCAGTTAGGGGCTATGTGTGAGTGGTGGAATATTGCGTTGGGGTAACGGGTTGCGTTGGGGGACCAGGCCTCCCGTGTGACTGGGACCCAATGGGTCCCACATAGTCCAGTACATAACTAAAACTCTGATCTTGTTATCTTCTGGTTTGGCGGTCTTGCTATTTGTACAAAAATGGTTTGTGATAGTGCTACAATTTTTCAGCAGTTCACTCACCATAGTGTGTTCCAGGTACTCTCCAATCTCAGTTTTAAAAAACCTTCCAGCACATCTCCTTTAAACTTTGCCCATCTGACCTTATATCCATGTTCTCTAGTATTTGATATTTGGGAAAAAAAGGTTTTGACTGTCATCCCAGCAACTGTCAGGCTATTGAACACAATGCCTTTGTGATTGAAGGAGTGCAGAGTAGGTTCACAAGGTTAATTCCCAGGATGGTGGGACTGTCATATGCTGAGAGAATGGAGCAGCTAGGCTTGTTTTGGAGTTAGAAGGATGAATTTAGAAGGATGTGAGGGAATCTTATTGAAACATATCAGATTATTAAGGGCTTGGACACGCTAGGGGCAGGAAACGTGTTCCCGATATTGGGGGAGTCCAGAACCAGGGGCCACAGTTTAAGAATACGGAGTAAACCATTTAGAATGGAGACGAGGAAACACTTTTTCTCACGGAGGGTTGTGAGTGTGGAATTCTCTGCCTCAGAGGGCGGTGGAGGCCGGTTCTCTGGATACTTTCAAGAGAGAGCTAGATATGGCTCTTAAAGATAGCGGAGTCAGGGGATATGGGGAGAAGGCAGGAACGGGTTACTGATTGTGGATGATCAGCCATGATCATATTGAATGGGGGTATTGGCACAAAGGGCCAAATGGCCTCTACCCCTGGACCTATTGTCTATTGTCTCCCTTCTCTCCTCTCCTCTCCTCCCTTCTCCTCTCCTGACCTCTCCACTCCTATCCTCCCCCCACCTCCACTATCCTCTCCCCCCCAGTCCACACCTCTCCTCTCCCATCTGCCTCCCTCACCTCCCCTACCCTTCTCCTCTCGCCCACCCCCCACTTTCCTCGGTCCTCCTCTCCTATACTTTCCTCTCCTGTCTCCCCTCCCTTCTACTCTCCTCTCCTTCCCTCCCCTCTCCACCCCTCCCTTCCCCTCTCCACTTCTTCCCTCTCACCTCCCCATCCTTACATTCCCTCTAATTTATTCTCCTCTCTCCCGTCCCTTCTCTTCTCACCTCACTTCTTCTCTACTCTCCCCCCTCTCATCTACACACCTCCTCTCCCCTCTCCCATCTCCAACCCTCTCCTCTGCTCCTCCCCTCCCCTCAGCTGCTCTCATCTCCTGTCCTCTATCCTCCTTTACTCTACTTCCCCCTTCTTCCATCTCCCCTCCCTGCTCATCTCCTCCCCTCCCCTCTCCTCTACCCCCTTTCCTCTACTACCCCTTCCTTCCACTCTCCGCTCTTCTCCCTCATCTCTCCTCAGCATCTTTCTCTCCCCTCTGCCCTCCTCCCCTCATCTACTCCCCTCACCTCCTGTCCTCCCCTCTCCTGTCCTCTTCACCCTTCCTCTCCTTTCTTCTCCTCGCCAATCCTCTCCTCCCCTCTCCACTGCTCTCATCTCCTCTCCTCCCCTCTCCTATCCTTTCCTCTCTCCCCCTCCCTCTCACCACCGCTCAAATCCTGCACCAAAGATAACTGAAATATGGTGTAGGTGAGAGATTGTCTCCTCTCCCCTCCCTTTTCTTCTCCTCTTCTCCCCTCTATGCTTCCACTCTCCCCCTCACCTCTCCTCCCACGTCCCTCTCTTCTCTCCTCTCTTCAACTCCCCTCTCCTCACGCCCCTCACCTCCCCTCCACTCTTCCCTCCCCACCTCTCCATGGCTGTCTTAACAGCATTCTAGGTCCCCGGGCAAAGCAGTGCACTGGGGCCCTGACACTTCCAGTATCTTTATGCCGAATCAAATATGCCGTCATGCACTTGCCATGTTCTTCTCTGTTTCCATGTTCTACAATAACATTCTTCAATACATAGATTAGCTTGTGGCCCCAATTCTAGTGGACCACGGGCAACTGCCCATTCGTTAAGATGGCCCTGCTCCTCTCCACTCCTCTCCTCTCCCTCTCTCCTCCCCTCTACTCTCTATTCCCCTCCCCACTCCTCTCCTCTCTCCCCTCCTCTCTCTCCCTCTCTCCTCCCCACTCCTCTATTCCTCTCTCCTCTCCTCCCTCTACCTCTTTCCTCTCTATTCCCCTCTCCACTCCTCGCCTCCACTCTCCTCTCATCCCTCTCCCTCTCTTCTCCCCTCCCCTCAAATCCAACACCAAAGATAATTGTAATAAAGTGGTGAGCAATTGTCCTCTTCTCTCCTCTCCTCTACACTCCACTCCCTCTCCCCTCCCCACAAATGCAGCACTAAAGATAACTGGAATATGGTGTAGGTGAGAGATTGTCACCTCCCTTCTCTCCTCCCCTCTATTCTTCGCTCCCGTCCTCTTCACCTCTCTCCTCCACCCATCCCATCTCTGCCCATCGCTTCTCCTCACATCTCCTCTCCTCTCTTCTCCCATCCACTCCCCCTCTCCACTCTGCCCCTTTCCTCTCCCCACACCCTCTCCTCTGCTCTCCCCTCTCATCATCCCTGTCCTCTCATCTCCTCTTTCCTCCACTCACATCTCCTCTTTCCTCCACTCACATCTCCTCCACTCTGCTCCCTTCTCCTCTCCTCTGCTACCAACTCCCCTCCTCTCCTCCCCCCACCTTTCCCCTCCTCTCCGTCCTCTCCTCCCCTCTCCTGCTCCCTCCTCTCCTCACCTCTTCCCATCTCTCCTATCCCCTCCCCTCCACCCCTATCCACTCCTCTTCTCCTCTCCTCCCACCTCATCCCCTCCCCTCTCCTCTCCTATTCTGTCCTCTCTTCTCCTTCCATTACATATTACAAAAAACATATTTGGAATATGGTGGTGGCGAGAGATTGTCCCCTTTTCTCTCCTCTCCCCTCCCCTCTCATACCCTCCTCTCCTCTCCCCTTCTCTGACCCCTCTACTCTCCCCTCCCTCCTCCCCTCATCTATGCCCCGCATATCCTCCCCTCCCATCCTCTCTCCTCTCCTCCCTACCCCTCTTGTATCCTCTCCCCTCCTCTCCTCCCCCCTCCCCTCAAATCCAGCAGCAAAGATAATTGCAATATAGTGGTGAGATTGTTCTCCACTCATCTCCTCTCACTCCCCCCCTCGACTCCCCTCATTCACTCATCCACTCCACATATCCTCCCTTTTCTTCACCTCCTCTCCTCCCCTCCTCTTTGCTCCCTCTCCCCTCTTTTCTCCCACCCTCTCTCCTCCACCTCTCCCCTTCCCCTCTCCAACTCTCCACCCCTTATTTTCTCTTCACGCCTCTCCTCCCCTCTTCACACCTCCCCTCCTCTCTCTCCTACCCTCAAAACCAGCACCAAAGATAATTGCAAAATGGATAGGTGAGAGATTCTCCTCTTCACTCCCCTCCCCTCTTCACCCTTCCCCTCTTCCCTCCTGTCTGCTCCCCTCAATCTCCCGCTCCTCTTCATCTCCCCTCCTCTCCTCTCTCCACTACCCTCCTCTCTCCTCCCCTCTCTCTCATTCTCTCTCCCTCTCTCTCTCCACTCACAACTAGCACCAAAGATAATTGCAAAATGGACTAGGTGAGAGAATGTCTCCTCTCCTCTATCCTCCCATCCTCTCCTCTCTTCTCATCTCCTCCCCTCACATTACCTCCACTTACCCTCCTCTCTCCCCTCCTTTCCTCTCTCCTCATTTCCTTTCCTCCCCTTTCCTCTCCTCTCCTCTCCTCCCTGCTTCTCATAAATCCTGGCCACAATAGAGCAGTGGATTCGTGCATTCAAAAGGCCTTTTAGCCATTTGTGTATAAGAAACCACAGGCTGCTAGCTGGTGCCAGGAAGTCTAGGCCCCAGATCAGTAGCTCAGATAAGGAAGGTCCAAGAATCTTTGTAATTGTTAGTATGTAGCAGAATCTTGTAGAGGAACTACAATGTATTATAAATGCATGAATTTGATTGGATTGCTGCAAAGGGATTGTAAATAATGTAAATAATGTTGCAAGACAGTTACCCTGCTGTTTGTTACTTGGCCAGAGTGTTAAAACCTGGCAGAATTGTTTTGTGTTCCAGGATAAATGTCCTCACTGCCCCGCTTCTCTCTCCCCCTTCCCCTGAAATCCAGCACCAAAGATAACTAATATAGTGGATGTGAGAGATTGTTCTCTCCTCTCCTCTCCTCTCCTCTCCTCTCCCCCCTCACCTCTCTCCTCATCCCCTCATCTAGTCTCCACATCTCCTCTATCTTCTTCCCCTCTCCTCCTCTCATAGAAACATAGAAAATAGCTGCAGGAGTAGAGGCCATTCGGCCCTTCGAGCCTGCATCGCCATTCGATATGATCATGGCTGATCATCCAACTCAGTATCCTGTACCTG
This sequence comes from Leucoraja ocellata, assembly GCA_036785375.1. Classification (NCBI taxonomy): domain Eukaryota; kingdom Metazoa; phylum Chordata; class Chondrichthyes; order Rajiformes; family Rajidae; genus Leucoraja; species Leucoraja ocellata. The sequence goes on along the minus strand of JAWMAR010004057.1, from coordinate 23,420 downwards.
CCTTCTCTCCATACCTCCTGATCCCTTTAGCCACAAGGGCCACATCTAACTCCCTCGTAAATATAGCCAATGAACTGACCTCAACTACCTTTTGTGGCAGAGAATTCCACAGATTCACCACTCTCTGTGTAAAAAATGATTTTCTCATCTCGGTCCTAAATGATTTCCCCCTGATCCTTAAACTGTGACCCCTTGTTCTGTACTTCCCCAATATCGGGAACAATCTTCCTGCATCTAGCCTGTCCAACCCTTTAAGAATTTTGTAAGTTTCTATAAGATCCCCCCTCAATCTTCTAAATTCTAGCGTGAACAAGCCGAATTCTAGCTTGTAAAAGCCAATCCCTCCCCCTCCCCTTGCCTCTCTCATCCCCTCATCTATTCACCACATCTCCTCTCTTTTCTTCCCCTCTCCTCCTCTCTCCTCACCTCCCCTCCTCTGCTCTCTCTCCTCTCCCCATCACCTCTCCTCTCCTCCTCCCCCTCTCCTCTTGCCCCTCCTCTTCACTCTTCTCTCCTCTCCACTCTTCTCTCCTCTCCCCTCTTCTCTCCCCTCTTCTCTCCCCTCTTCTCTCCCCTCTTCTCTCCCCTCTTCTCTCCCCTCCTCTCTCCTGTCCTCCCTACCCGTCTTCTCTCTTCTCCCCTCCTCCTCTCCTCTCCTCCCGTCCCCTCAAATCCAACACCAAAGATAATTGCAATATAGTGGTGAGAGATTGTTCTCCACTACATGCTCCTATACTCTCCACCTATCCCCTCTCACGCCCTCGCCTCCCCTCATTCACTCATCTACTCCCCACATATCCTCTCTTTTCTTCCCCTCTCCTCTCCCCCCCCCTTTGCTCCCTCTCCCCTCTTCTCTCCCATCCTCTCTCCTCCACCTCTCCCCTCCCCTCTCCACTCCTCTCATCTCATCTCCTCTCCAGCTCTCCACCCCTTCTTTCCTCTTCACACCTCTCCTCCCCTCTTCACACCTCCCCTCCTCTTACATCCCCTCTCTCCTTAAACTGTGACCCCTCGTTCTGGACTTCCCCAACATCGGGAATAATCTTCCTGCATCTAGCCTGTCCAACCCCTTAAGAATTTTGTAAGTTTCTTTAAGATCCCCCCTCAATCTTCTAAATTCTAGCGAGTACAAGCTGAGTCTATCCAGTCTTTCTTCATATGAAAGTCCTGCCATCCCAGGAATCAGTCTGGTGAACCTTCTCTGTACTCCCTCTATGGCAAGTCTTTCCTCAGATTGGGAGAGCAAAACTGTACGCAATACTGCAGGTGTGGTCTCACCAAGACCCTGTACAACTGCAGTAGAACCTCCCTGCTCTTATCTCCTCCCCTCCTCTGCACCCTCTCCTCTCCCCATCACCTCTCATCTCTCTCCTCCTCACCTCTCATCTTGCCCCTTCCCTCCACTCTTCTCTCCTTTTCTCTCCCCTCCTCTCTCCTCTCCTCTCTCTACCCCTCTCCACTCTCCCCCTCCCTGCTGTTCTCCACCCCGTCTCTTTTCTGCTGGCCTCTCTTCTAAGGAAATGGTTCTAGAAATCGTGGATGCATTGGTGATAATTTTCCAAGGTTCTATAGATTCAGGATCATTTCCTGTGGAATAAAACAGAAACATAGACAATAGGTGCAGGAGGAGGCCATTCGGCCCTTCAAGCCAGCACCATTCGCCATTCATTGTGATCATGGCTGATCATCCCCTATCAATAACCCGTGCCTGCCTTTTCCCCATATCCCTTGACCACACTAGCCCCTAGAGCTCTATCTAACTCTCTCTTAACTTAGAGGGTAGCTAATATTATCCCACTTTTTAAGAAAGGTGGGACAGAGAAAACAGGGAATGATAGGACCAGTTAGCCTGACATCAGTGTAGGGGAAGATGCTGGAGTCAATTATAAAAGATGAAATAGCAGCACATTTGGATAGCAGTAACAGGATCGGTCCGAGTCAGCATGGATTTACGAAGGGGAAATCATGCTTGACTAAACTTCTGGAATTTTTTGAAGATGTGATGAGGAAAATGGACAAGGGAGAGTCAGTAGATGTACTGTAACTGGACTTTCAGAAAGCATTTGATAAGGGCCCACATAGGAGATTACAATACAATACAATACGATACAATACGGCAGGCGCGGGCACACCGCGACGCCCTGTGTCTCCCTTTCAAGGGAGATGCTAAAAATGCATTTCGTTATCTCTGTACTGTACACTGACAATGACAATAAATTGAATCATTTCATTTCATTTCATTTCAATACAATACCTTTATTTGTCATTTGAACCTCACATGAGGTTCAAACAAAATGTAATTGTTTTTAGTGGGCAAAATTAGAGCACATGGTATTGAGGGTAGAGTGCTGACATGGATAGAGAAGTGGTTGGCAAACAGGAAACAAAGAGTGGGGATTAATGGGTCCCTTTCAGAATGGCAGGCAGTGAGTGACTAATGATGTACCGCAAGGCTCAGTGCTGGGACCGCAGCTATTTACAATGATTTAGATGAAGGGATTTAGTGACATTAGCAAAGTAACATTAGCAAATTTGCAGATGAAACAACGCTGGGTGGCAGTGTGAACTGTGAGGAGGATGCTATGAGAATGCAGGGTGACTTGGACAGGTTGGGGGAGTGGGCAGATGCATGGCAGATGCAGTTTAATGCGGATAAATGTGAGGTTATCCACTTTGGTAGCAAAAATAGGAAGGCAGATTACTATCTAAATGGCGTCAAGTTGGGAAAAGGGTAAGTACAACGGGAACTGGGTGTCCTTGTTCATCAGTCTATGAAAGTAAGCATGCAGGTACAGCAGGCAGTGAAGAAAGCGAATGGCATGTTGGCCTTCATAACAAGAGGAGTTGAGTATAGGAACAAAGAGGTTGTTCTGCAGTTGTACAGAACCCTAGTGAGACCACACCTGGAGTATTGTGCGCAGTTTTAGTCCCCTAATTTGAGACATTCTTGCTATTGAGGGAGTGCAGCGTAGGTTTACAATGTTAATTCCAGGGATGGCGGGACTGTCATATGCTGAGAGAATGGAGCGGCTGGGCTTGTACACTGTGGAAATTTGAAGGATGAGAGGGGTTCTTCTTGAAACATATAAGATTATTAAGGGTTTGGACACGCCAAAGGCAGGAAACATGTTCCCGATGTTGGGGGAGTCCAGAACCAGGGGCCACAGTTTACGAATAAGGGGTCGGCCATTTAGAATGGAGACGAGGAAACACTTTTTCTCACAGAGAGTTGTGAATGTGGAAGTCTCTGCCTCAGTGCCTCAGTGGAGGCCGGTTCTCTGGATACTTACAAGACAGAGCTAGATAGGGCTCTTAAAGATAATGGAATCAGGGGATATGGGGAGAAGTCAGGAAGAGTTTACTGATTAGAGATGATCCACCATGATCATATTGAATGGCGGTGATGGTTCAACGGGCCGAATGGCCTACTCCTGCACCTATTGTTTCTTGCCTATTGTCTCTCCATTCCTCCCCTCCGTCTCTCTCCCCTCCCCTCAAAGCCAGCTTACTGAAGATAATTGTAATATGGACGGTGAGAGATTGTCCCCTCTCCACTCCCCTCTCTTCTTCATCCTACACCTCTCCTCTCGTCACCTCCCCTCCTCGCTGCTCCCCTCAATCTCCCACACCCCTTTGTCTCACTCTCCTCTCCCCGCACCTCTCTACTCCCCCCTCCTCTCTCCTCTCTCATCTCCTCTGCTCCCCTCTATCACCTCACCTCTTGCCCCTCCCCTCCACTCCCCTCTTCTCCCCCTCTCAATTCCTCTACTCTCCTCCCTCCTCCTTTCCTCTCCTCCCCCCCATCCTCTCCTCCCTGTTTCTCTCTCTCCCCGCCCCTCAAATCCTGCACAAATATAATTGTAATGTAATGGTGAGAGATTGTCCTCTCCTCTCCTCTCCTCTCCTCACCTCTCCACTCCTCTCCTCTCTTCCCCTCTCCCTTCAACTCCCCTTTTCGTTCTCCGCCTCTCTCCTCTCCTCTGCTTCCCTCACCTCCCCCTCCCTTCTCTCCTCTTGCCCCACCCCTGCTTTTCTCACCCCTCCTCTCCTCTCTTCCCTCCCCTCCACCTCTCTTCCCTCTTCTCCTCACCTCCCATCTCCACCTCTCTCCGCCCCCTTTCCTCTCCTTCCCTCCCCCCTCTCCCTCTCCTCCCCTTCACCACTACCATCCACTCCCCTCTCCTCCTCCTCTACTCTCGTCCCTCCTCCCATCTCCCCTCTTCTTGGCTCCCCTCCGTCTCCCACTCTTCTCTTCCCCGCTCTCCCCCCTGACCCCTCCTGTCCTCCCCTCCCTTCTCCTCTCCTTCCCTCCACTACACTCATCCCCCTCTCTCCAATCCTCCCTCTCCCTCCTCTCCTCTCCTCCCCACACCTCTCCTCTCCTCTCCTCCCCCCTCCTCCCTTTTCCTATCCCCTATTCCCCCTCCTCCCCTCCCCTCAAATCCAGCACCAAATTGGTGGAGGAGAGATTGTCTCCTCTCCTCCTCACCTCTCCGTTCCTCCCCTCTCTCCTTCCACTCCTCTCCCCTCCCCTCTCCTTTCCTCCTCTCCCCTATTCTCTCCTCTCCCCTCTCAACTCCTCCCCTTTCCTCTCCAGTGCTAACCTCCTCCCACATCTACTCTCACATCTCCTCTCCTCTCGCCTCATCCCCTCCGCTTTTATCCCCCTCCTCTCTCCCTCCACCTCAAATAAGCACCAAAGATAATTACGATATGATGGACATGAGAGATTGTCTCCTCTCCTTTCCTCTCGTTTCCTCCCCCCACATCCCCTCTCCTATCCCCTCCTCCCTTCTTCACTACCCTCCAGTGCCCTCCTCTACTCTCCTCGACCCTCCTCCCATCTCCCCCCTCTCCTCGCCTCCTCTCCTCTTATCCCCCCTCTCTCCTACCCTCCCTCTCCCTCCACTCCTCTACGGCCCACTCGCATCTCAGGCTGCGGGAGGTTCGGGCTTGGGAACTTAATATTCAGGGTTATACATCCTATAGAAAGGACAGGCGGGTGGGCAGAGGAGGGGGGATAGCTCTACTGGTGAGGAATAGAATTCAGTCCCTTGTGAGGGAAGACATAGGGACTGACGAGGTAGAGTCACTGCGGATTGAATTGAGGAATTGTAAAGGGAAGAAGACACTAATTGGTGTTATTTACAGACCCCTAAATAGTAGCCGGGATGTAGGGTGTAAGTTGCAGCAGGAGTTAAAACTGGCATGTAACAAATGTAATGCCACTGTGGTGATGGGTGGATTCAATATGCAGGTAGACTGGGAAAATCTGGTTGGTTCAGGACCCCAAGAAAGAGAGTTTGTAGAATGCCTCCGAGATGAATTCTTAGAGCAGCTTGTAATGGAGCCGACCAGAGAAAAGGCAATTCTGGATTTAGTGTTGTCCAATGAACCAGATATGATAAGAGACTGATTCCTGGGATGTCAGGACTTTCATACGAAGAAAGACTGGATAGACTCGGTTTGTACTCGCTAGAATTTAGAAGATTGAGGGGGGATCTTATAGAAACTTGCAAAATTCTTAAGGGGTTGGACAGGCTACTGCAGGAAGATTGTTCCCAATGTTGGGGAAGTCCAGAACAAGGGGTCACAGTTTAAGGATAAGGAGGAAATCTTTTAGGACCGAGATGAGGAAAACATTTTTTACACAGAGAGTAGTGAATCTGTGGTGAATTCTCTGCCACAGAAGGTAGTTGAGGCCAGTTCATTGGCTATATTTAAGAGGGAGTTAGATGTGGCTAAAGGGATCAGGGTGTATGGAGAGAAGGCAGCTACAGGATACTGAGTTGGATGATCAGCCATGATCATATTGAATGGCGGTGCAGGCTCGAAGGGCCGAATGGCCTCTACTCCTGCACCTATGTTTCTATGTTTCTATGAGAACTCAAGGTAAAGAACCATTTGGAGGTAGTGATCATAATATGATTAGCTTCATTCTGCAATTTGAGAAGGAGAAGGTTAAAGAGGAAGTGGCAGTGATGCAGTTGAACAAATGGGACTATGAAGGCATGAGAGGTGAGCTGGCCAAGGTAGACTGGAAAGGGATCCTAACAGGAATGACGGTGGAACAGCAATGGCAGGAATTTCTGGGCATAATCCGGAAGATGCAGGATCATTTCATTACAAAAAGGAAGAAAGATTCTAAGCGTAGGAGTAGGAGTAGGAGGCAACCGTGGCTGACAAGAGAAGATAGGGATAGAATAGAACTAAAAGTAAAGATGTATAACACAGCAAAGAGTAGCCGGAAGCCAGAGGATTGGGAAACTTTCATCGGACAACAGAAGGAAACAAAACGGGCAATACGGGCTGAAAAGATGAAGGGAAGTTAGCCAGGAAGGTAGTCATAATTAGAGGATAGAGGTAATATACTTAGAGGATAATTCGAGATAATATATATAATCATCTGGATAAACAGGGCCTGATTAGGAACAGTCAACATGGATTTGTGCCTAGAAGGTCATGTTTGACTAATCTTCTTAAATTTTTTGAAGAGGTTACGAGGGAAATTGATGAGGGTAAAGCAGTGGATGTTGTCTATATGGACTTCAGTAAGGCCTTTGACAAGGTTTCTCATGGAAGGTTGGTTAAGAAGGTTCAATTGTTGAGTATTAATGGTGGAGTAGCAAAATTGATTCAACAGTGGCTGAATGGAGATGCCAGAGAGTAATGGTGGATGGCTGTTTGTCAGGTTGGAGGCCAGTGACTAGTGCGGTGCCACAGGGATCTGTGTTGGGTCCACTGTTGTTTGTCATGTACATCAATGATCTGGATGATGGTGTGGTAAATTGGATTAGTAAGTATGCAGATGATACCATGATAGGGGGTGTTGTGGATAATGAAGTAGATTTTCAAAGCCTACAGAGAGATTTAGGCCAGTTGGAAGAGTGGGCTGAAAGATGGCAGATGGAGTTTAATGCTGATAAGTGTGAGGTGCTACATCTTGGCAGGACAAATCAAAATAGGACGTACATGGTAAATGGTAGGGAATTGAAGAATGTAGGTGAACAGAGGGATATGGGAATAACTGTGCACAGTTCCCTGAAAGTGGAATCTCATGTAGATAGGGTGGTAAAGAAAGCTTTTGGTGTGCTGGCCTTTATAAATCAGAGCATTGACTATAGAAGTTGGGATGCAATGTTAAAATTGTACAAGGCATTGGTGAGGCCAATTCTGGAATATGGGGTACAATTTTGGTCGCCTAATTATAGGAAGGATGTCAACAAAATAGAGAGAGTACAGAGGATATTTACTAGAATGTTGCCTGGGTTTCAGCAACTAAGTTACAGAGAAAGGTTGAACAAGTTAGGGCTTTATTCTTTGGAACGCAGAAGGTTAAGGGGGGACTTGATAGAGGTCTTTAAAATTCATAGCAAAAGGATTTCAGTATAGGAGCAGGGAGGTTCTACTGCAGTTGTACAGGGTCTTGGTGAGACCACACCTGGAGTACAGTTTTGGTCTCCAAATCTGAGGAAGGAAATTATTGCCAGAGAAGGTTCACCAGACTGATTCCTGGGATGTCAGGACTGTCTTATGAAGAAAGACTGGATAGACTTGGTTTATACTCTCTAGAATTTAGGAGATTGAGAGGGGATCTTATTGAAACTTACAAAATTCTTAAGTGGTTGGACAGGCTAGATGCAGGAAGATTGTTCCTGATGTTGGGGAAGTCCAGGACAAGGGGTCACAGCTTAAGGATAAGGGGGAAATACTTTAAAACCGAGATGAAAAAAACTTTTTTCACATAGAGAGTGGTGAATCTCTGGAACTCTCTGCCACCGAGGGTAGGTGAGGCCAGTTCATTGGCTATATTTAAGAGGGAGTTAGATGTGGCCCTTGTGGCTAAGGGGATCAGAGGGTATGGAGAGAAGGCAGGTACGGGATACTGAGTTGGATGATCAGCCATGATCATATTGAATGGCGGTGCAGGCTCGAAGGGCCGAATGGCCTACTCCTGCACCTAATTTCTATGTTTCTATCTACAGTACAGTACAGTACACGTGTGTGTGTGTGTGTGTGGTCAATATGTGGTAAAAGTGAATGAGTGAGTGAGGTCAATGATACATCATCTACAGTACAGTACACATGTGTATGTGTGTGTGTGGGGTCAGACTGTTATACATAAACCAGCCTCTCCCTCTTATTCACTCAGGTCAATAACTGAGGTTATAAATAAAGAAATAAATCAGCAGCGGAATCAGCGAAATAAATAAACCCAGTAAATCTGGGGGAGAGAGAGAGCTGAGGTCAATCTCCACATAAACTACACGTCTGGGGGAATAAAACTGGGGTAAATAATATAAACGCACCGTCTGGAACAGCGTCCTGAGATAAAACACGTTACAAACATCTCCCTCTCTCTGGCTCACAACCCCCCCCTCTCTGTAAACAATCAATAAATCAGCAAATAAACTACACGTCTGGGGAAATAAACCCGGTCTGGGGTAAATAATGTTATAAACACACAGGGGAACGGAATAAACCCGGTCTGGGGAAAACTGGGGTGAGTTAGTAAGTTTATTGTCCAAGTATTCACATACAAAAAATCTGCCTTGCTGCTCCTCCCACAAGTAACACATGACATACAGTGACAGTAAATAATGTTATAATACAGTATAATACAGTAAATAATGTTATAAACACACAGGGGAGCTAAATTATACCTTGTCTGGGGGTAAAATTGAAGTAAATAATGTTATAAACACACAGGACAGCGGAATAAACCCGGTCTGGGGTAAATAATGTTATAAACACACAGGGGAATGGAATAAACCCGCTCTGTGGGAAAACTGAGGTAAATAATGTTATAAACACACAGGGGAACAAAATACAAAGAGCCCCATAGTCATCAGGATAATTAACTCAACTCAAACAAAACTTTGAACATTAACAGCCCATTATCAGTTAATTTGTACTTTATCTGTTTTATTTATTCATGTGTATATATATATACAATGGTATATGGATACACTGATCTGTTCTTTATTCATGCCGTTTATATTCTGTTGTGCTGAAGCATGGCAAGGATTTCATTGTCCTATCTGGGACACATGACAATAAACTCTATTGAATCTTGAATAAACCCACTCTGGGGTAAAACTGAGATAAATAATGTTATAAACTCACAGGGGAGCGGAATAAACCCAGTCTGGGGTAAAACATCAGACCATTCGATTCTTGGGCAGGATGTCAAAGTCAAAGTCAAAGTCAAATGTATTTTATTAGTCACATTCACATACACCGAGGTGTGGTGAAGTGAAATGCTTTTTGCCATTTTGCAGCATTTTGTGACATTTACATCAGAAATAAGACAGGTCTCTTACAGGCCTGTCAACCAGCCTGGCACTGCCCCAGTCCCACTATGGCTGTTACCCCCACTTTCCCCACTGTGGCAGTCAGAGGGTTTCAGTAAACGGGGAACCCAGAGGATCTGTCCTGACCCTTTAATTAGGCAGGTTCATGAGCCTGTAAAACCTGGGACCTCTGCGGCAGTCTCATTACATTTCCTATTAAAGCGACTGGAAGATTCCTTGCAGGTCTGTCCCCAGCCTGGAACTGCCCCAGTCCCACTATGGCCGTGACCCCTACTCTGTACACTGGCAGTCAGTGGCGTTCAGTAAAGGGAGGAACCCACAAGAACTGCCCTCACCCATTAATTAGGCTGGTTCAGGAGCAAGACATCTGCAACAGTTTCCTTCAAAAAACACACTAACAAAATTATATTCATCATTATTTTATATGATATCAATATACTTAATTATATATGATTAGTCATAATTACGTCATATATTTATATGTAAATATAGATATAATAATATATAGTTTAAATGGACTGCAACACAGAAATAGGCGGCATATGGTGTTATACGAGCATTGGCCACTAGATAGCGCTTACTTTCCCCATCTCATTTTCTAATTAGTTTAATTAATTAATGTCCAACTTTTGTCAATGATGATTTATGACATCTTTCTCAATTATATTTAATCTAAATCTGTGCAAAATTTCATGCAGTTCCGTAACGTGGGTCACGGAAATTGATTTCTATACACATTTTTGATGCTCGGCCCACAGACTATGGGTGGAATTCTCAGTGATAAAGTATGCACTGAATTACTTTGGGATACTGAACTGATACTTGCCCGAGCTGAACATGCTTGTCGTATTAATGAGATCATGACCTCTCACACCAGGTCATTGGGACCCGGACCGCATTCCTCATACCATGTTGATGCTACTGACACTTCCTACCATAACCAGCGCTCACAGCCCCACTCATCATCTCGACAATCTCAAAGATTATTGGAAAGTGTTCTAACTGTGGTGGCTCGCACCCTGCAGACCGCAAATTTTGCTTTGCTCTAGGAAAAAGATGCCTTTTTTGCAAAAGAAGAAATAATTTCTCAAAATGTTGCCGTATTTGTGGAATCCGATCACACCCAAGGCAGTCTGTACACTGGTTAAAACATGAAGCTGCTGATAGCAAGAACCAAGAGCTAGCAGCGCCACCTCCAGCTTTACTCCCTGAGCATGAAAATAGCAGCCATAACATAAACTCCTTGGTTGCTTCCACTAACAAGCAACTCAACCCTGAAGTTTCACTTCATGTCAACAACACCATTACTGTTGCAAAGATCAACATTGGAGCCAAATGCAACATCATGTCATTATCCAAATTTAAACGGATCAGAAATGCCAAATGTATTGTAAACACTTCGACTACTTTGTTAACCTACAATAGACAATAGACAATAGGCACAGGAGTAGGCCAGCAACGCCGTTCAATGTGATAATTGAGGATCATTCCCAATCAGTAACCCGTTCCTGCCTTCTCCCCATATCTCCTGTCTCCGCCATCTTTAAGAGTCCTATCTAGCTCTTAGAAAGCATCCAGAGAACCTGCCTCCACTGCCCTCTGTGGCAGAGAATTCCACAAACTCACAACTCTCTGTGAGAAAAAGTGTTTCCTCGTCTCCATTCTAAATGGCTTACTCTTTTTTCTTAAACTGTAGCCCCTGGTTCTGAACTCCCCCAACATCAGTGTAGCGGCAGATTTTTCTTATCTTTCGAGAAACAAATTCTCTAGCCACTATTGGATGAGAATGGATAAGGGGAATATCTTCTTTACGCATGCAAGCTTCCTCAGAGACCTTCAGAGCTTCTTCACTCAAAAAACTTCAACACACAGTATTTTGTTGAATAAATGCTTTATTGTTAATGGTAAACAGCAAGATACATCCACATTTCTTCCGACTCATTACTGCAATCTTCCTTGAATTCCAACTTGCAACTTTAAACATTACAAAACTCCCCGTGTCTCTGTAACATTGACATGGTCGAAGGATTGACATTCTCCATCGTCTCTCCAAATGAATCTAAAAACTAAACTTCTGCACACACATCTAAGCTCCAAACACACCCATAAACACATCATAAATCCCACCCACAATGTAACGGGTAGTCTAAACTTTAAACCGACATGCCATCACCAGTGACATGCAAAACAGGCCAAATGGCCACTACACACCGGCCCCTAATTTTTCCGAGTGTCTAACGAGGAAATTACTAATAAACATTAAAAAAGTGGCCACAAAGTCTATACATTTGTCAAAAGCAAAAGGTCAGGGAATTAAACCCTGTGGCTCCTGGTCGGGAAATTGAACGCTGGTCTAACGCGTGACAGGCAGGGATACAAAACACGATACTAACGAGGAAAAAATAACATGCAATCATGGCTCTTCATCGACTCTTCCATCTTCACCTTCACCTTCTAGAAGCAAGCACAACTTGGTTATTGGTCTTATTAAAACATTGATTTTTGTTTTAAGACGTATCATATGCACCAAGCCCCGAACATCAGGCATGATTTCTAGTATTCTTCCCATCAACCAAGAACCTCGTGATGCTCTAGAGTCAGCCTTGATAGCCCAATATTTTTTACCAAGTTGGGATAACATATCATTTCTTCCTCTATTTCAACTTGTACATGAATATGTCGTAATAATAATGTCGTTATGTAAAAGTACTTTGAGAGAATGATAGGACGTTTAGTGTTTTCGGGCAATGCCAATTTGTTTTGTTGACCACCCATCCGCAGAAGACCATCCTGCCAGACTGGGTCAAGCTTGTACAATTGACTGTTTCTTTTTACCCCCTGTCCTCCAGCTTCCAATGTTAACATTTCTTCTTTGTATTTCTGTCTTTGACAGAAAGAGCTGATGGCATTTTCCGCCTTGAGGAGATCAACAAACCTAAGGGGCAGAACACGCTAGTGGGAGTTGTGTACAGGCCATCTAACAGTAGTAGCCGAGTTGGGGATGGCATAAAGCAGGAAATTGGAAATGCGTGCAACATAGGTAAAACAGTTATAATGGGTGACTTCAATCTACATATAGATTGGGTGAATCAAATTGGCAAGGGTGCTGAGGAAGAGGATTTCTTGGAATGTATGCGGGATAGTTTTCTAAACCAACATGTAGAGGAACCAACGAGAGAGCAGGCTATTCTAGATTGGGCATTGAGTAATGAGGAAGGGTTAGTTAGGAGTCTTGTTGTGCGTGGCCTCTTGGGCAAGAGGGACCATAATATGGTTGAGTTCTTCATTAGGATGGAGAGTGACATTGTTAATTCAGAAACAAGGGTACTGAACTTAAAGAAAGGTAACTTTGAGGGTATGAGACATGAATTGGCCAAGATAGACTGGCAATTAATTCTTAATGGGTTGACGGTGGATATGCAATGGAAGGCATTTAAAGACTGCATGGATGAACTACAACAATTGTTCATCACAGTTTGGCAAAAGAATAAATCAGGGAAGGTAGTGCATCCGTGGATGACAAGGGAAATCAGGGATAGTATCAAAACAAAAGATGAAGCGTACGAATTAGCCAGAAAAAGCAGCCTACCAGAGAACTGGGAGAAATTCAGAGACCAGCTGAGGAGGACAAAGGGCTTAATTAGGGAAAATAGATTATGAAAGAAAACTGGCAGGAACATAAAAACTGACTGCAAAAGCTTTTATAGATACGTGAAAAGAAAAAGATTAGTTAAAACAAATGTAGGTCCCTTGCAGTCAGAAACAGGTGAATTGATCATGGGGAACAAGGACATGGCAGATCAATTGAATAACTACTTTGGTTCTGTCTTCACTAATGAAGACATAAATAATCTGCCGGAAATAGCAGGGGCCGGGGGTCAAATGAGATGGAGGAACTGAGTGAAATCCAGGTTAGCCGAGAAGTGGTGTTAGGGAAATTGAATGAATTAAAGGCCGATAAATCCCCAGGGCCAGATAGGCTGCATCCCAGAGTACTTAAGGAAGTAGCCCCAAAAATAGTGGATGCATTAGTGATAATTTTTCAAAACTCTTTAGATTCTGGAGTAGTTCCTGAGGATTGGAGGGTAGCTAATATAACCCCACTTTTTAAAAAGGGAGGGGGAGAGAAAACGGGGAATTACAGACCAGTTAGTCTAACATCGGTGGTGGGGAAAATTCTGGAGCCAGTTATTAAAGTTGGGATAGCAGCACATTTGGAAAGTGGTGAAATCATTGGACAAAGTCAGCATGGATTTATGAAAAGTAAATCATGTCTGACGAATCTTATAGAATTTTTTGAGGATGTAACTAGTAGAGTGGATAAGGGAGAACCAGTGGATGTGTTATATCTGGACTTACAGATGGCTTTCGACAAGGTTCCACATAAGAGATTAGTATACAAACTTAAAGTACACGGTATTGAGCCTTAAGACTGTGCTCCCAAAATTCAAGCAATATGTGGAATTTGACCCAGGGGAGAGAACATCTTGGAGTTGATTTACACCAACACCCCAGAGGCTTACAAGGCAGCCCCCCACCCTCACCTGGGCCACTCGGACCACATTTCAGTGTTTTTAACACCAGCCTACAGACCTCTGCAAAAACAAGTCAGAGCGGAGAGAAAACAAACCAAGGTCTGGCCAGATGGAGCAGCCTCAGCACTGCAGGATTTCTTCCTGCCCACTGACTGGGATGTGTTCAGGACAGCAGCATCCTATGATGGCCTCATCAACATCTAGGAGTACACAGAGACTGTAACAAGCTACATTGCCAAGTGCACCGAGGATGTCACTATCATGAAAACCTTCACTGCACGTGGAAACGAAAAGCCATGGATGACAGCAGAGGTGCGCTCGCTGCTGAGGGCTCATGATGCAGCCTACAGAGCTGGTAACACAGCCGCTCTTCGATCTACCAGGACTGCACTGGAAAAAGGAATCAGGGCAGCGAAACGTGCCTACGTGGGGAAAATCCAGGGACACCTCTGTGACACAGTAGACACCAGGAAGATGTGGAAGGGAATCCAAACACTGACGTGGTACAAGGCAAGGCAGCAGGTGACTGACACCAACACCTCTCTTCCAGATAAACTGAACAACTTATTTGCACGTTTTGATGCAGCAAACACCACACCCAAGGGGAGAGCCAGCCCCTGCTTACAAACCGACCAGCCAGTCCTGACCATAGACTCAATGGACACATGGAGAATCCTGTCTAAGGTTAACCCGTGGAAAGCAGTCGGACCCGACAACATCCCAGGACGTGTGCTCAAGGAATGTGCTGAGGAGTTAGCAGATGTGCTAACAGACATCTTCAACATCTCCCTTAGTCAAGCCATTGGCCCCACATGCCTCAAAGCTTCCACAATAATCCCCATAGCGAAGAAACCCAGTTGTTGCCTGCCTAAATGACTACCGCCCTGTCGCCCTGATCCCCATAATCAGTATTGATGTGGATAGAGAACTGGCTGGCAAACAGGAAGCAAAGAGTAGGAGTAAACGGGTCCTTTTCACAATGGCAGACAGTGACTAGTGGGGTACCGCAAGGCTCAGTGCTGGGACCCCAGCTATTTACAATATATATTAATGATCTGGATGAGGGAATTGAAGGCAATATCTCCAAGTTTGCGGATGACACTAAGCTGGGGGGCAGTGTTAGCTGTGAGGAGGATGCTAGGCGACTTGGATAGGCTGGGTGAGTGGGCAAATGTTTGGCAGATGCAGTATAATGTGGATAAATGTGAGGTTATCCATTTTGGTGGCAAAAACGGGAAAGCAGACTATTATCTAAATGGTGGCCGATTGGGAAAGGGGGAGATGCAGCGAGACCTGGGTGTCATGGTACACCAGTCGTTGAAGGTAGGCATGCAGGTGCAGCAGGCAGTAAAGAAAGCGAATGGTATGTTAGCTTTAATTGCAAACGGATTTGAGTATAGGAGCAGGGAGGTTCTACTGCAGTTGTACAGGGTCTTGGTGAGACCACACCTGGAGTATTGCGTACAGTTTTGGTCTCCAAATCTGAGGAAGGACATTATTGCCATAGAGGGAGTGCAGAGAAGGTTCACCAGACTGATTCCTGGGATGTCAGGACTGTCTTATGAAGAAAGACTGGATAGACTTGGTTTATACTCTCTAGAATTTAGGAGATTGAGAGGGGATCTTATAGAAACTTACAAAATTCTTAAGGGGTTGGACAGGCTAGATGCAGGAAGATTGTTCCCGATGTTGGGGAAGTCCAGGACAAGAGGTCACAGCTTAAGGATAAGGGGGAAATCCTTTAAAACCGAGATGAGAAGAACTTTTTTCACACAGAGAGTGGTGAATCGCTGGAACTCTCTGCCACAGAGGGTAGTTGAGGCTAGTTCATTGGCTATCTTTAAGAGGGAGTTAGATGTGGCCCTTGTGGCTAAGGGGATCAGGGGGTATGGAGAGAAGGCAGGTACGGGATACTGAGTTGGATGATCAGCCATGATCATATTGAATGGCGGTGCAGGCTCGAAGGGCCGAATGGCCTACTCCTGCACCTAATTTCTATGTTTCTATGTTTCTATAATAATGAAGTGTTTTGAACGCCTGGTGAAACCCCACATTACTGCCAGCCTCCCCTCATTGTTAGACCCCCTCCAGTTCGCCTATCACCCCACACGTTCAACAGAAGATGCCATCTCTACCATGCTGCACACAGTACTCACGCATCTGGAAAACAAAAACACCTACGCCAGAATCGTGTACATTTACTTCAGCTCAGCGTTTAACACCATCATCCCACAGAGACTTGTGGAGAAACTAACCCTGCTGGGCCTCAACACTACCCTGTGTTACTGGATCCTGGACTTTCTGATAGAGAGACCGCAGTCAGTCCGTGTTGGGAAGAACACCTCAGGCTTGATCACGCTGAGCACTGGCTCCCCTCAAGGCTGTGTGCTCAGCCCACTGTTGTTCACATTGCTCACACATGACTTTGCTGCCAGATTCAGGAACAACAGGATTATACAATTCACAGATGACACCACAGTGGTGGGACTCATCAGTGGAGAGGATGAAACAATGTACAGAGAGGAAGTGAAACAACTAGTGGACTGGTGCGGCAAAAACAATCTAGCATTATATGTCGACAAAACAAAGGAGATGGTTGTTGACTTCAGGAGGTCGCAGCCCAAACACACACCCCTCAACATCAGTGGCACCACAGTGGAGAGAGTGGAGAGCATAATAGAATAGAATAGAATAGAATATGTTTATTGTCATTGCACAAAACTGAGCAACGAAATTCCATTTGCTTCTCCTCCGTTAAAAGAAATACAACACAACACCAATGCACATATGTACAGTTAATAGTAGAATATAAATACATTTTTAAAAGAGATTAAAAGAATTCCTCGAATAAACAGTATTCCTCGAAGTTACTTCTTGCTTCCCAGTGTTCACTATTGGAGTTAAGCTCTTTTATCGCACAATGGTAGAAACTATTTTTTAGTCTACCAGTGCGAGCCTGCAGAGACCTGAAGCGCCTCCCGGAGGGTGGTTGGCAGGGTGGGATATGTCCTTCTTGATATTTATGGCCCTGCGCAAGCATCGGGCCTTGTATATGTCATCCTCGGTGTGCAAATCACAGACAGCCTCACCGGGTCAGGAACAACACGGGGATTGTCAAACGGGCCCATCAGCGACTGCACTTCCTGAGGAAACTAAAACAGGCCTCAGTCCCCACCAACATCCCCAGGACTTTTTACAGAGGCACGGTGGAGTCTGTACTCATTTACTGCATAAATACGTGGTACTCCACCTGCAACTGCTCGGACAGGAAGGCTCTGCAGAGGGTAGTGAGGGGAGCAGAGAGGATCATTGGCGTCTCCCTACCCTCGGGACAAGAACTATTCCAGACCCGCTGCTGAAAAAAGCTCAGAGAATTGCTAAGGACAAACTGCACCCCCTCCACACACACCTGGATCTCCTGCCATCAGGTAAGATATATCGTAGCATCAATGCCCGGACTACAAGACTGCTAAACAGCTTCCTGCCACAGGCTGTGAGGCTGCTAAACAGTCACTCTGTACTCACAGTCACCTGATTCTGCGGCTTGGCACGGACACTTTAATAACTGGCACTGGCCACTCAAATCAGCTGCCCTGGACATTTTTATGATTGGTTTTGCTGTATTTAATATTGCTGTTTTACCTGCTTTTAACTATTTATACTGTTCCATCAGGGACTGGATTGTTTTTAGTGTTATTATGAGTGAAATGTTTTAAATTTCATGTGCGATGCTCCGGTATTCCCTGGGAAACGTCTTTTCAATTTGCACTGTACAGCTGTTGCTCGCAAGATGACAATAAAGGTTGATTGATTGATTGATTGATTGATTGGGGGTTCAGTATTGATGTGGATAGAGAACTGGCTGGCAGACAGGAAGCAAAGAGAAGGAGTAAACGTGTCCTTTTCACAATGGCAGGCAGGGACTAGTAGGGTACCGCAAGGCTCAGTGCTGGGACCCCAGCTATTTACGATATATATTAATGATTTGGACGAGGGAATTCAATGCAACATCTCCAAGTTTGCGGATGACACGAAGCTGGGGGGCAGTGTTAGCTGTGAGGAGATGCTAGAAGGCTGCAAGGTGACTTGGATAGGCTGGATGAGTGGGCAAATACATGGCAGATGCAGTATAATGTGGATTAATGTGAGGTTATCCACTTTGGTGGCAAAAAAAGGAAAGTAGGCTATTATCTGAATGATGGCCGATTAGGAAATGGGGAGATTGTTTAAAATCCATTGTTTAAAAAGGGTTCTAAGAGTAAACCTAGCAATTATAGACCTGTTAGTTTGACTTCAGTGGTGGGCAAATTAATGGAAAAGATACTTAGAGATAATATATATAAGCATCTAGATAAACAGGGTCTGATTAGGAACAGTCAACATGGATTTGTGCCTGGAAGGTCATGTTTGACTAATCTTCTTGAATTTTTTGAAGAGGTTACTAGGGAAATTGACGAGGGTAAAGCAGTGGATGTTGTCTATATGGACTTTAGTAAGGCCTTTGACAACGTTCCTCATGGAAGGTTGGTTAAGAAGGTTCAACTGTTGGGTATAAATGCAGGAATAGCAAGATGGATTCAACAGTGGCTGAATGGGAGAAGCCAGAGGGTAATGGTGAATGGCTGTTTATCGGGTTGGAGGCAGGTGACTAGTGGGGTGCCTCAGGGATCTGTGTTGGGTCCTTTGTTGTTTGTCATGTACATCAATGATCTGGATGAAGGTGTGGTAAATTGGATTAGTAAGTATGCAGATGATACCAAGATAGGGGGTGTTGTGGATAATGAAGAGGATTTCCAAAGTCTACAGAGTGATTTAGGCCATTTGGAAAAATGGGCTGAAAGATGGCAGATGGAGTTTAATGCTGATAAATGTGAGGTGTTTCACCTTGGCAGGACAAATCAAAATAGGACGTACATGGTAAATGGTAGGGAATTGAAGAATACAGTTGAACAGAGGGATCTGGGTGTAACCGTGCATAGTTCCTTGAAGGTGGAATCTCATATAGATAAGGTGGTAAAGAAAGCTTTTGGTATGCTAGGCTTTATAAATCAGAGCATTGAGTATAGAAGCTGGGATGTAATGTTAAAATTGTACAAGGCATTGGTGAGACCAAATCTGGAGTATGGTGTACAATTTTGGTCGCCCAATTATAGGAAGGATGTCAACAAAATAGAGAGAGTACAGAGGAGATTTACTAGAATGTTGCCTGGGTTTCAACAACTAAGTTACAGAGATAGGTTGAATAAGTTAGGTCTTTATTCTCTGGAGCGCAGAAGGTTAAGGGGGGACCTGATAGAGGTCTTTAAAATGATGAGAGGGATAGACAGAGTTGATGTGGACAAGTTTTTCCCTTTGAAAATAGGGAAGATTCAAACAAGAGGACATGACTTCAGAATTAAGGGACAGAAGGTTAGGGGTAATATGAGGGGGAACTTCTTTACTCAGAGAGTGGTAGCGGTGTGGAATGAGCTTCCAGTGGAAGTGGTGGAGGCAGGTTCATTGGTGTCATTTAAAAATAAATTGGATAGGCATATGGATGAGAAGGGAATGGAGGGTTATGGTATGAGTGCAGGCAGGTGGGACTAAGGGGAAACAATTTATTGTTCGGCACGGACTTGTAGGGCCGAGATGGCCTGTTTCCGTGCTGTAATTGTTATATGGTTGTTATATGGTTAGATGCAAAGAGACCTGGGTGTCATGGTACACCATTCATTAAAAGTAGGCATGCAGCTGCGGCAGGCTGTGAAGAAGGCAAATGGTATGTTAGGTTTTATAGCAAAAGGATTTGGGTATAGGAGCAGGGAGTTTCTACTGCAGTTGTACAGGGTCCTGGTGAAACCACACCTGCAGTATTGCATACAGTTTTGGTCTCCTAATCTGTGGAAGGCCATTCTTGCCATAGAGGGAGTACAGAGAAGGTTCACCAGACTGATTCCTGGGATGTTAGGACTTTCATATGAAGAAAGACTGGATAGACTTGATTTGTACTCGCTAGAATTTAGAAGATTGAGGGGAGATCTTATAGAAACTATATTGAAGAGGGAGTTAGATGTTGCCCTTGTGGCTAAAGGGATCAGGGGGTATGGAGAGAAGGCATGTACATGATACCGAGTTGGATGATCAGCCATGATCATATTGAATGGCGGTGCGGGCTCGAAGGGCCGAATGGCCTACTCCTGCACCTATTGTCTATGTTTCTATGTAACAAAACGTAAACCCAGTACGCCATATGAAGCTTGAAAAACGTCCATCTGGCCTTCAATCTCTCCTTTCCGTTTATCAGGATTCTCTGCCTGGATACTTTCTGTAATGTGCCTCCTTTCCCGAGCCACCAGCAATAATCTTGTTTTTATTTTAAGAAACCAGGCTACTGAAGTTATCAATTTATTCCACCATGAAAAGTGGGTAATTAAATATTTTCACGTGTCACATGAGTCTTTAGCAATCACATTCACAGAAATATTTTGTTTCATTTCTGGATCATTTACAGAGATTTCAAATCCAAGTTCATGCTTTGGCCATTCTCTGCGTGGTTCACAAAGTAACTTGGGCCCATAGATACATCTCCTATTTTGCTGTTATTCCTCTAGAGGCTTCGTCCACAGGATTTTCTTTTGTGCTAACATATCTCCATCTCCAATCAACAAGGACTTGCTGCACATCCCCTTCAGGCTATCATAAGAATTGCAGGTAATCAATATATTTACCAGCGACTTTCACTTGATGAAACATTATCTGATATCAGCCATTAAAGCAATCGGTTCTTGCGTAAATTTGATGAGAACCCCAATGAGTGAGTCTGGACCTTGCAGTAGTTCACTGTCAAGCGATGTACCTTTATAGACTGCAGCGTAGTCAAATACCACCCTCAATGTTCCTTTCTTTGAGTGATACACCCCATGGTGTGGAATGTACCAGATCTCTCCATCACCTCCATATAATTGATTAATTGGTACCATTTTGGCATAATCATTATCAATCATATCCTGTAAGAAGGATGTATATTCCTCTTGATATTTCGTGTTCTTAACAAACTTACGTTTCAAATTCTGGATATGCTGTTCTGCAATATGTCGATTATTCGGCGAACTAATACTTTCTTGCTTGAAAGATAAGTCCAAACAATAATGTCCATTGATCATCTTAACTGAATAGTTCATAATATCTAAGAATGTTCATTCTTCTCTGGACATTTCTTCAGATTCTTTGCTGGTACTTTCATTGATATCATGATTATATTGCTTCATTAACAGCTTTTGCAATTTACCTGTAGATATTTTCCAATTTACCTGTAGATATTTGGTTAACAGCAACAGCACGGCCGTTCATCTGGCTACTGTTTCCCTTATTCTTGCTCAATGAGCCATAGATAACCCATTCTAGTAGGGTCTTCACAGCATACGATCCATCCCCTTGGCTCCTAATAATCTGTACAGGTTCTAATGCTCTCAGAGCATTCGTTCCAATAAGCAAGTCAATATCAGAATTTAACTTTGATATTTTGACAGCCGTCAGGTAAGGCCATTGCTTTAAGTCTTCACATCTGGGTACATTCTGATGACCAACAGGCATAGTTCCATGTGTAAAAACTTCTGAAATTGGAATAAAATGATCTTCATCCAAACTGGATATCTCCATATTTGTAATGTAATGACTAGGGCACTCTTTCTCTTTATTCATGGTAGGCATTTGAATTTTAACATTCTCTCCAGTAATGTCCAGCCTTCTCATCAAATTCTCTGTACAAAAAGTAGCTGAACTTTCGTGGTCCAGAAACGCATATGGTTGCAACACTACATTTGTTTCCCTATTTCTCACTTGTACTGGTAAGATAGAGAAAATGCATGCTTCAACCCCGGCCCCAATATGAGCAGTTACTTAAGGCGAGGTGACTCCCCCTGCTCTGTATGGTCCAGCTCTTTCTTTACAGGGTGAAGAACATCAGGATGATTCTGCTTACACTTGTCACAAATTATTGGGCACTTACAGTTTTTTATCATGTGCCCCTTCTTTAGACACCCATAGCACATTCCATTCCTTTTTAAAAAGTCCATCTTTTCTTCATATTTCTTCTCTTTAAATTTACAACACTTCATCACATTGTGGCCCACTTCATCACATTGTGGCCCACTTCATCACATTGTGGCCCACTTCATCACATTGTGGCCCACTTCATCACATTGTGGCCCACTTCATCACATTGTGGCCCACTTCATCACATTGTGGCCCACTTCATCACATTGTGGCCCACTTCATCACATTGTGGCCCACTTCATCACATTGTGGCCCACTTCATCACATTGTGGCCCACTTCATCACAAAACGGACAAAATCCCTTCTTAATAGTTGGTGCATCCTCTCTGGCACCACCCAACGCCGTCTTAGGTATTATAGTGGTAGCAACATTGCTTTTCTTAGGCCCTGTCTTTTGTTTAGTTTTGTTAAAGTAGAACCTTTATAAGTTGCAAGTGGTTTGGCTTCTTCAATAGTTCAGTGGTATGAGTTTAACATGTACTATACTTCTCTTTCTAAACATTCCACCAGGTCTGGTAGCCTGGCTACTTGTTTGCTCTTATCTCATACTTCACCTGCCCTATCCCTCCACTTTTCTCTCATTCTTCTGGGCACCTTGTCAATGATGATTCATTTCCTCCATGTAGCCGAGATTTTTCATCGAGCTGCAACATTCTCTCAGAAATATTGCATATTCACTCAATTTTTCCCCATCCTGGTTTGATTTCTTTCCAAGCATGGGCCTTTTCAATGTATGCATTCGTAATCCTTTGTAATCCCAATAGGAAAGAAACCAGTTGTGGCCTGCCTAAATGACTACCGCCCTGTCGCCCTGACCCCAATAATAATGAAGTGCTTTGAACACCTAGTGAAACCCCACATTACCGCCAGCCTCCCCTCATCGTTAGACCCCCTCCAGTTTGCCAATCGCCCCAACTGTTCTACAGAGGATGCCATCTCTACCACGCTGCACACAGTACTCACGCATCTGGAAAACAAAAACACCTACGCCAGAATCCTGTACATTGACTTCAGCTCAGCCTTTAACACCATGCCAGATTCAGGGACAATAAGATCATAAAATTAATAAAGTCTAATCTAATCTAATCTAAAATTTGCGGATTTGTGTGGTGGGACTCATCAGCGGAGATGACGAATCAATGTACAGGGAGGAAGTAAAACAACTAGTGGACTGGTGCGGCAACAACAATCTAGCATTAAATGTCGACAAAACAAAGGAGATGGTTGTCGACTTCAGGAGGGCGCAGCCCAAACACACACCCCTCAACATCAGTGGCACCACAGTGGAGAGAGTGGAGAGCATAAAGTTCCTCGGAGTGCAAATCACAGACAGTCTCACCTGGTCCAGGAACAACACGGGGATTGTCAAATGGGCCCATCAGCGACTGCACTACCTGAGGAAACTCAAACAGGCCTCACTCTCTACCAACATCCTCAGGACTTTTTACAGGGGCACGGAGGAGTCTGTACTCATGTACTGCATGAACACGTGGTACTCCAACTGCAACTGCTCAGACAGGAAGGCTCTGCAGAGGGT
>JAWMAR010004056.1:31677-61899 GCA_036785375.1 Leucoraja ocellata | reverse complement strand
TCCCTGCTCCTATACTCAAATCATTTTGCTATGAATGCTCAAGTTTTAACGTGTGTGGGAAACATTGAAGAGGTATTGCAAGGTCACTCTGTGTTGTCCACGTCTTGAATGAGTTGCCAGATGAGGCTGCAGACGAGGATTGAATTATTAGACTATATTTGGACAGATATATACATATACAGAACGTATATTTTGCGCATGTATGCCCCAATGGCAGTCACATTGCACCAGCCAAGGGTTCCGACCGTTAACGTTGCCTATTCATTTGTTCCGGAGATCTGCACAGCAGCATTCTGTCTTGATACCTTCTCTCAGCACATCGCATGATTTATTGCTGCGGATAGTTTGGTTTCGCTTCGTGGACCCATTTTCGACAAATATGTCATCACACACGCGTCGCACATGCACATTGAACACTGCAATACGAAATTACTTCCAGTAGTCGATCAATATTTTGATCTTCACCGCTGATTCATTTCAACATTAAATTTGTCACATTGATCAGACGAATGAAATCAATCACGCGGAACGTCTTCTTCGCACACTGTCTAACTCTGTTGCTGATTCAGGGAAGGATAGGAGCATTAAACCTGTACCCTGGGTACCCGACATCTACAAAGCTCACTGGTGGTTTGCCATTTACTGTATGAGTCCTGAGAAACTTACCAAACGCTATTCGTCGATGGCGCCCAGTTTCTAGGGAAACCGTACAGCATTTTTCGATCCTGTTCAGTGTTTGCAATAGAGAAAAACACGGATACCAAAGAGGTGAGTAATCCGGTGACTTAATGTTTTTTAATCATACTATGGGTATTTTATTCGTCTGTCCAATTAAAAAAATGTCTGTAATCTGAATGCGGTCTTCGGTGCAAAAACAATTGCCAACTGTCCACATGCACGCATTATATTTTGAGATCAACGAAGGTTTTAGATTTTTTTACTTTTATTTAATTTGTAATTACATATGCTTGGCTACTTGCATAAATGTCCGATGAATGATATTAAAACGATATACCGGGTATCAATAAACATATGGATTGGAAAACACGTTTCCTGACATAAACATCAAGCCATAGGTATTTAATGCGCAGGCGCAGTTTCACGTATTGATTCGAAATGATCTTGTTGCCTGACGTGGCAGCACAAAGCTACTAACTGTTACATACATTCCTGATACATTTCCAAAACTACATCGGAATTCCATTAACTTTTATGCGGCCGCCCAACTGATTTAAAATTAGATTCGCGTGCTATTTACAACAATGACCATTCAGTGTAAGCACGGATTTCACACCATTCTTCAGCTCCTCTCTGATTTTCCTCTGTGACAGTATATAGATACATGTGTTGGTGCAGGTGCTGAGGAATTTAAACATAAACCCAAGTTGCTGCATGATATATGTTGGGTTACTCAAATACCTGTCTGTGTAAAAATAATTTTGCGTTTGCCAGTTCACAGAAGATACCACATCAGGCATCCACAATAATATGAGATTTGCTGATAGAGCAAACAACAAAACCATTGCCTTTCTCCGGTTTTCCACTTCTGGATCCTTCTGATTCTCGCTGTTGTTCCGCAGACTTTGGCGAACTCTATTTGCCGCAATAATGTGTCTAACTGTCAACCCATTAAACAGTAGAATTAACGCGATTGGTAATAACGGTGTCAAGATACTGTCAATTAACTCGAACGCTTTCCACATGGAAGAAGTGTGGTATACTGCTATTAAGATGCATCCCCATGGCACGTGATCAATTATGGCGTAAGGCTCTATTGCAAAGTAAACCGGGATACATCTGGCACAGCACAATATGGTCACCACTACTATAACCACCGTCCAGTCCTTTCACTGCGATACCTAATCTGCAACTGTTGGCAGCATATTGCGATGAAGCGATCGAAGGTGAAAGGCCACCGTAAGCCAAACGGAAGATCCCGTAGTTGCAACCCTCAAAACACTTGTCAGAGCACAAATTGGAGTGATGTGCAATAAACGCGAATATTTATGGATCATATTTGTCTGCTCCAATAATGCAACGACGATGACCACCATGAGATCTGCCGCCGCCATTCCCACCAGGTAACGAGTGATGCACTTGGAAAGACCGCATTTTCCACGGGAGAGGATCACGATTGCCATTAAGTTAACTGAATGGAAACAAGAGGAACAATATTGATAAAGGAATCCTCGGTGCAAACGCAGTCAATCTCCTCGGCTCGTTTCGTGTACCTGGAGAAACACGTCCCTACCGTGGTGAAATCGATTTCCATCCTGGAGCTGATTGCAACCACCACCTGACGCAATAGGTTTCTGCCAAATACAACACGATTCCGAACGATAATAAACTTGTTCAAATTAAAATTCTCACACGTTCGGAAAAAAAGCTGTTAAGACATACCAACGTCACCTATAACTCGGTTACATCGTTTGTTAAGTGTACGAGTTGAGATACATCAGAATAAATAAATTTAATAAAAGCTGTATTACTTAGCACTTAATGTAATATGATGAAATTAACGAAACATTATTTCCCAAAGCGTAGATAGCTGACGATTGCAATGAAAGGGCCACGAATATGCATCGGCCTCTGTTAACACTTCAAATAATTTGGGAATAATAATGGCCTATTTCACATAAACACATTTCCTGCATCCAGCTTTTGTTTTAATGCAGGACGAGGATCACATTTGACAAGTGCAATTACTTATAGTGTCACTTGCAAAACTATGAAAGGGTGTTACTTTGTTGGATGAGGTAGTGTAGTTCTGGATCTGTTAATTCGTAGCGATCTCTTGAATTGCTGTTGAATTGAGCGTCTGACCTTTACGTGCACATGGAAGAGATGCGGCACATACATTGTCACCATTTTCCAAACTCTAAATACACTAACATTTGAAATGTACTTCGATGAACATATTGCGTATGCTTCTTCAAACTAGCTGTGGTTATTATGAAGGTTGGGTGATAGATTGGGTGAATCAAATTGTCAGGGGTGCTGAGGAAGAGGATTTATTGTAATATATTCGGGATAGTTTTCTAAACCAACATGTAGAGGAGCCAATAAGAGCAGGCTATTCTCTGGGGCAGTGTTAGCTGTGAGGAGGATGCTAGGAGGCGGCAAGGTGACTTGAATAGGCTGGGTGAGTGGGCAAATGCATGGCAGATGCAGCGTAATGTGCATACATGTGAGGTTATCCACTTTGGTGGCAAAAACTAGAATGTAGACTATTAACTGAATGGTGGCCGTTTGGGAAAAGGGGAGATGCAACGAAACCTGGGTGTCACGGTACACCAGTCATTGAAAGTAGTCATGCAGGTACAGCAGGCAGTGAAGAAAGCGAATGGTATGTTATCATTCATAGCAAAAGGATGTGTGTATAGGAGCAGGGAGGTTCTACTGCAGTTGTACAGGGTCTTGGTGAGACTACACCTGGAGTATTGCTTACAGTTTTGGTCTCCTAATCTGACGAAAGACATTCTTGCCGTAGAGGGCGTACAGAGACGGTTCACCAGACTGATTCCTGGGATGTCAGGACTTTCATATGAAGAAAGCCTGGATAGACTCGGCTTGTACTCGCTAGTATTTAGAAGATTGAGGGGGGGGGGGGGGGGATATTATAGAACAAACATTCTTAAGGGATTGGACAGGCTAGATGCAGGAATATTGTTCCCGATTTTGGGGAAGTCCAGAACAAGGGGTCACCGTTTAACGATAAGGGGGGATTTTTTTAGGACCGAGATGAGAAAAACATTTTTCATACCGAGAGTGTCGAATCTCTGGAATTATTTGCTAGAGAAGGTAGTTGAGGCCAATTCATTGGTTATATTTAAGAGGGAGTTAGATGTGGCCCTTGTGGCTAAAGGGATCATGGGGTATGGAGAGAAGTCAGGTACAGGATACTGAATTGGATGATCAGCCGTGATCATATTGAATGGCGGTGCAGACTCGAAGAGACGAATAACTTCCTCCTACACCTATTTTCTATGTTTCTATGTTTCGATCAAGGGCAACCATTAGGATGTATATCACTCAACATCGCCGTCTATATATCTCGTTTCCCTTTCCCCTGACTATTTATCTGAAGTACGGTCTCGACACAAAACTTTACCCATTCCTTTTCTCCCGATATTCCGTTTGACCCATTGAGTTATTCCAGCTTTCTGTGTCCACCTATGGTTTGTGAACAGCTCACTTTAAGGACCGAAGGATTTGCAGAGTTGTGGACGTTGCCCAGACGCTCAAGCAAAACCTAACTTCCCTTCACTGACACCATCTAAGCCTCGCGCAGAACAGCAGCATCATCAATGACCATCCTCACCCCGGTCACTTCCTTTCCAACCCAGTCCCGTCAGACAAGATGTGCAGAATTTCAAAACCTATGTCTCCGGACTCAATGACAGTTTCTTATCAGCACTTATCAGACAACTGGACGGTCCTCTGTTCAGCTCAGCTGCGTTCCTGACATCCCATCTACTTTATCGGAGGCATTTAAACCATGCATTTTTTTGGAGTTATGTAGACTTTACATATATTTTAGTTCATCCTTTGGCTGTCCACTTGTACGACGCCACATGTCCCAGGGCTGATCACATTCCGCAGCCCTGCAGTCATCATTGGAATACCTGGAGAAGAAGGCCACCTACGTCAGATTCCTAATCATATAATGCAGCTCTGCCTCAAATACCATTAACCTACCAAGCGTATCTCCAAATTCGTAGAAACAGGATTTAGCACATCCCTATGCAACTGCACCCTATACATCCAGGCCACAATCAGTCTGGCTACATGACAAGTTGTACTCTACGCTAATTTTCAACGCTGCTGCCTTAAAACGATGCGTTCGTAGACCCCTACTATGCTCCTTCTAGACTCATGACTCTGCAGCCAACTACTAATCCAACTCACTTTACAAGTTCGCAGCCGACACCACCGCAGTGGCTCCTATATCAAAGAAATACGAGGTGTAGTATCTGAAGGCAATTGAGCACCGTGTATCCTTGTGCCAAGGCAATATCTAAAGATTTAATATACGACTAAATGTTAAATTCATGGTTATGTGGATATTCATTATATTTGTATTTATGAAGAGGAACTCGTGCCTGACTAAATCATCCGGAGTTTTTGAGGTTGTAAGCAGTAGAATGGATAAGGGTGAGACAGTTGATGTGGTGTATCTGTACTTTCAGAAAGCCTTTGGGAAGATCCCACACAGGCGATTAGTGTTCAAAATTAGAGCACATGTTATTGGGGGTAGGTTATTGACATAGAACTGGTTGGCAGACAAGAAACAAAGAGGGGACAATAACGACTCCTTTTCAGAATGGCAGGCAGTGACTAGTGCATTACTGCGAGGCTCAGATCCGAGACTATTTAAAGGGCAACGAGACCTGTGTGTGATTGCACATCAGTCAATGAAAGTAAGCATGCAGGTACAGCATGCAATTAAGCAAGCAACAGGCATGCTGGCCTTCACAGCGAGTGGATTTGAGCATACGAGGAAGGTGGTACATCAGTAGTAGTACATGGGCTCAGTGAGACCGCACCTGGAGAATTGTGTGCTGTTTTGGTCTTCTTTTTTGAGGAAATAGATTTTTTGCTATTGAGCAATGCAGAGAACATTCACCAGCTTAAATCCCGGGATGGCGGGAATCACATATGATGAAAGAATGGGTCGACATGGATTATTTTGGCAGGAAATTAAAATGGTAATCGGGGATCTTATAGAAACATACACAATTCTTAACGGATTGGAAATGATAGATGCAGAAAAAATGGTCCCTACGTCGGAGAAGTCTAGAACTATGGATCATAGTTTAAGAATAAGGAGTAGGCCATTTAGGACAGAGATGATGAAACACTTTTTCACCCAGAGAGTTGTGAATCTGAGGAATAATCTGCCACAGACCGCAGTAGGGGCTATTTCACTGCATGTTTTCAACAGAGAGTTAGATTTAGCTCTTAGGGCTAAAGGAATCGTGTGTAATGGGAAAATGCAGAAACGGGATATTGATTTTGGATGTTCAGCCATGATCATATTCAATGGCGGTGCTGTCTCGACGTGCCGAATTTGCTCCTCCCGCTCCTATTTTCTGTGTTGAGGATTTGGGCCGAGCATAACAAATGGGTCCAGAAATCAATTTTCGTGGCCCACGTCTCGGACCTACATGAAATTTTGCACACATTTAGATTAAATATAATTGACAAGGAAGTCATAACTCGTCATTGCCAAAGGTTGCAACTTAATTAATGCCCAATGCCCATATTGCACCATGGGGAGCCTATTTCCAGGTTGCAGTACATTTACTACATATATATGTAACTTGTGAATATGACTGTAATCATAAATAATTATGTATAATTATATTATACACAAATAATTTAATGAATATTATTGTGAGTGTGTTTTTTGAATGAGACTGCCGCAGAAGTCCTTTGCAAATGAGGGCTATTACTTTTAAACTAAAATAACTCCAAAAGTGTTGCAATGTTTGAGTATCTGTAGTTTGTGTGTGTGTGTGTCTGTGTATACCTGTCAAACGTGTGTTTGTAGATGTGAGGATGTAAGTGTGTATGCATGTGTGGATGTATGTATGTGCGAATGCATGGATGTGTGTATGTATGTGTGGATGTGTATGTGGATGTATGTGTGTGTGGATGGATGTATGTGTGTGGATGTATGTGTGTGCGGATGGATGTGTGCATGTATGTGTGCGTGCGGATGGATGTGAAGATGTATGTGTGTGTGGATGTATGTGTGTGCGGATGGATGTGGGGATGTGTGTATGTATGTGTGGAAGTATGTTTTTGGGTGTGTGGATATATGTGTGGATGCGTGTGTGGATATGTATATGTATGTGTGCATGTATGTGTGCGTACGGATGTGTATGTGTGCGTGTGTGTGTGTGGATGTATGTGACGATGGGTGGGTGTACCGGCGCTTTGTCATGCACCAGCACGCACTTACCAAATGCTATTCACTCATTGTTTAAATAATTTGACCCAATAAGCAGTGAAACGATCGACATTAAAACAAAACGTTAGTTAATCATTTATTTCCCCAATTTATTTGTTCACATTACATATAATCTTCATCAGAATATTCTACATCAGATTCCAAGTATTTTTCAGTAATAGGGTTTCTGCAGTCAACACACTTACATAAATCTGCACATGGCACACCATGCTGCTGACATGAGCACCTTTATTTCCCTGCACTTGATTTCACACAGTTTGTTTTCTTGCATGAACAGTATGTTCATTCTAGCAACGTGCTTGGGGCTGGAGGCAGATCACCCCGAGTCAATGTCTAATTCACCACCTACAATTTCCCACCCATGTCCCTGTGGACAAAAGACTGGATAGACTCGGTTTGTACTTGCTAGAATTTAGAAGATTGAGGGGGGATCTTATAGAAACTTACTCAATTCTAAAGGGGTTGGACAGGCTAGATGCAGGAAGATTGTTCCCGATGTTGGGGAAGTCCAGAACAAGGGGTGACAATGTAAGGATAAGGGGGAAATCATTTAGGACCGAGATGAGGCAAACATTTTTCACACAGAGTGTGGTGAATCTCTGGAATTCTCTCCCGCAGAAGGTAGTTGAGGCCAGTTCATTTACTATACTTAAGAGGGAGTTAGATGTGGCCCTTGTGGCTAAAGGGATCAGGGGGTATGGAGAGAAGGTAGGTACAGGATACTGAATTGGATGATCAGCCATGATATAATTGAATGGCGGTGCAGGCTCGAAGGGCCGAATGGCCTACTCTTGCACCTATTTTCTATGTTTCTATGTTTCTATGTTTCTATGTGGAAACTATTCCAGACATTTTGACCGTACAGCAGCCTGGTAATTTCCTCTCATGCCGCTTTTTGATAGAGCGTGTTGTTGGTGGAAGAAGTACCTCTGATGTCGTTAACAAAAGGAACATATTGTATCTAGCTTCATCTACTGCGGTCAGAGTGCTGGACAAATGCTGTGTTTTTGACAAAGAGAAGCAGTCTATTTGTCTTTCGCGCCGGATCATCTTCTTCACCATCAGGAACTGTCTCTTTAGGTGATTCGCCTGCTTCGGGCTTTTCAACGTCTTGAAATCAATTGAACGAGGAAAATGAAAACAGACAAGGAATATAACCATATAACCATATAACAATTACAGCACGGAAACAGACCATCTCGGCCCTACAAGTCCATGCCGAACAATTTTTTTCCCCTTAGTCCCACCTGCCTGCACTCGTAACATAACCCTCCATTCTCTTCTCATCCATATGCCTATCCAATTTATTTTTAAATGATACCAATGAATCTGCCTCCACCACATCCACTGGGAGCTCATTCCACACCGCCACCACTCCCTGTGTAAAGAAGTTCCCCCTCATATTACCCCTAAACTTCTGTCCCTTAATTCTGAAGTCATGTCCTCTTGTTTGAATCTTCCCTATTCTCAAAGGGAAAAGCTTGTCCACATCAACTCTGTCTATCCCTCTCATCATTTTAAAGATCTCTATCAAGTCCCCCCTTAACCTTCTGCGCTCCAGAGAATAAAGACCTAACTTATTCAACCTATCTCTGTAACTTAGTTGTTGAAACCCAGGCAACATTCTAGTAAATCTCCTCTGTACTCTCTCTATTTTGTTGACATCCTTGCTATAATTGGGCGACCAAAATTGTACACCATACTCCAGATTTGGTCTCACCAATGCCTTGTACAATTTTAACATTACATCCCAGCTTCCATACTCAATGCTCTGATTTATAAAAGCTAGCATACCAAAAGCTTTCTTTACCACCCTATCTATATGAGATTCCACCTTCAAGGAACTATGCACGGTTATACCCAGATCCCTCTGTTCAACTGTATTCTTCAATTCCCTACCATTTACCATGTACGTCCTATTTTGATTTGTCCTGCCAAGGTGTAGAACCTCACATTTATCAGCATTAAACTCCATCTGCCATCTTTCAGCCCCTTTTTCCAAATGGCCTAAATCACTCTGTAGACTTTGGAAATCCTTTTCATTATCCACAACACCCCCTATCTTGGTATCATCTGCGTATTACTAATCCAATTTACCACACCTTCATCCAGATCATTGATGTACATGACAAACAACAAAGGACCCAACATAGATCCCTGAGGCACCCCACTAGTCACCTGCCTCCAACCCGATAAACAGCCATCCACCATTACCCTCTGGCTTCTCCCATTCACCACTGTTGAATCCATCTTGCTATTCCTGCATTTATACCCAACAGTTGAACCTTCTTAACCAACCTTCCATGAGGAACCTTGTCAAAGGCCTTACTAAAGTCCATATAGACAACATCCACTGCTTTACCCTCGTCAATTTCCCTAGTAACCTCTTCAAAAAAATCAAGAAGATTAATAAACCAATATCCTCAAATATATCTTTTAATTTTGCAAATTAATATCATATGAACATAAATACAAAGAATTATTGTTTGAGTCCTATCATTACCGTTCTTCTTTCTAGAGCCTGCTACAGCTGGATATATGGTTGTTATGTTGCAGAAGTGACGATAGCCCTCCGCATGATAACCAAGGATACGTTGTCCAAAGTATAGAAGGTAATATGTGCCAGGGAGTATTTTACATATTTTCATGTTTTACATTGTGTAAGACAATCTATATTGTTAAAACCCTGTTCTTCACCGCTTTTGGCGATCTGTGCTGCGATTTCCGAGAGGACGCCGCCACCTACGGCCGTCATCTTTAGCCACCTCGCTCAGAGCCCGCCTCCGCCGCATGTGTGCCGAGGATTTTTCCCGTCGATGAAATATGACAGAGATATTAATGTTTTTACAACATTCCACATTCTCTCTGCTGCCCCCGCTGACAGCAGAGGGAGAAGGGGAATATAACATCCGGAAGTGTACTGCTTCAATAACTTTCTTCCGGACAACGAAGTGAAAGGGTCACGGCTCTCTGAGCTGCAGCTCTACTCCAAGGTGAGTCCCCTCCATATGCTTTTTCAGCCAATTGATATGTATGTTATTAACCATTCACCATGGTCTGAAGTTTCATGGCATGTTGTTGGAAAGAGTTTGCAAATCTGTCTATCTGTATTGTCTTTGAAATGTGTATTGAACATGACACACATTTGTAAATTTGTCTATCTATATTGTCTTTGAAATGTGTATTGAACATGAAATGCATTTGTAAATTTGTCTATCTATATTGTCTTTGAAATGTGTATTGAACAAGAAATGCATTTGTAAATGTGTCCATCTATATTGTCTTTGAAATGTGTATTGAAAATAAAAAGCAGTTGTTATTGTTATAAAGCGTTTGCAAATGTGTTTCTCTTGGGTTTTAAAATGGTTGCAACCGTTTTTAGGTGAATAAAGCATGATGCCTGTATTGTCTGAAATGTTCATGAAAATTGAAATGGATTTGTTGCAACGTTTTCAGGCAGATAAAGCACGAATAAAGCTTTTATTTGGACCAGAACTGTGCATAGATTTAAAATTGGCGCTCATTTTGTGATTTTGTCTGTTGCAAGATGGCGGGGATGGCGTCATTTCCGGAAATCGCCAAGCCGGCTGCGATTAAGTCATGTCCGGTCGGAGGCAAGATGTCGCTGCCCACAGAGTGCACGAGGTGTTGAAACATTCTACAGAACTGGTAAGTGTTTGTAGACGTACTTGGTAAATGGTAGGGAATTGAAGAATACAGTTGAACAGAGGGATCTGGGTATAACCGTGCATAGTTTCTTGAAGGTGGAATCTCATATAGATAGGGTGGTAAATGAAGCTTTTGGAATGCTAGCCTTTATAAATCAGAGCATTGAGTATAGAAACTGGGATGTAATGTTAAAATTGTACAAGGCATTGGTGAGACCAAATCTGGAGTATGGTGTATAATTTTGGTCGCCCAATTAAAGGAAGGATGTCAACAAAATAGAGAGAGTACAGAGGAGATTTACTAGAATGTTGCCTGTGTTTCAACAACTACGTTACAGAGATAGGTTGAATAAGTTAGGTCTTTATTCTCTGGAGCGCAGAAAGTTAAGGGGGGACCTGATGATCTTTTAATGATGAGAGGGATAGACAGAGTTGATGTGGACAAGCTTTTCCCTTTGAGAATAGGGAAGATTCAAACAAGAGGACATGACTTCAGAATTAAGCGACAGAAGTTTAGGGGTAACATGAGGGGGGACTTCATTACTCAGAGAGTGGTAGCGGTGTGGAATGAGCTTCCAGTGGAAGTGGGGGAGGCAGGTTCATTGGTATCATTTTAAAAATAAATTGGATAGGCACATGGATGAGAAGGGAATGGAGGGTTATGGTATGAGTGCAGGCAGGTGGGACTAAGGGGAACAAAATTGTTCGGCACGGACTTGTAGGGCCGAGATGGCCTGTTTCCGTGCTGTAATTGTTATATGGTTATTATATGGTTAAATGCAAAAGCTGCAATTGCGTTTCAGCAAAAGCTGCAATTGTGTTTCAGCAAAAGCTGCAATTGTGTTTCAGCAAAAGCTGCACTGTGTTTCAGCAAAAGCTGCATTGTTTCAGCAAAAGCTGCAATTGTGTTTCAACAAAAGCTGCATTGTGTTTCAATAAAAGCTGCATTGTGTTTCAGCAAAAGCTGCAATTGTGTGTGTTTGTTGGACGTTATTTAAAAGCAAATCATTTTGTTTCAGCAAAAGACTCTACAGCAGGATTTGAATACTCGTTTTACACACTGTATTTTAGTGTATGTGTGTGTGTATATATATGTGTGTGTATATATTTATGTTGTGTGTTTGTGAACATATACGCGTGTGTGTGAATATATACGTGTGTGTGTGTGTGTGAAAATGTGTGTGCGTGAATATATGTGTGCGTGAATATAAGTGTGCATGGATATATGTGTACATGGATATATGTGTGTGTGCGTGGATCTATGTGTGCGTGAATATATATATATATGTAGATATATGTATGTGTGTGAATATATATATATGAATGTGTGTGAATACATGTATGTGTGCGTGTGTGTGTATATATATATATATATATATATGTGTGTGTGTGTGTGTGAGAATATACATGTGTGTGTGTGTGTGATTGAGTCTGTGTGAGTGAGTGAGTCCGTGTGTGTGTGGGGGTCTTTGTGTGAATGTGTGTGTGATTGAGTTAGTGTGTGCGTGAATGAGTCGGTGTGTGTGAATATGTGTATGAGAATGTGTGTGCGTGCGATTACGCGCGTATATGTGTGTGTGTGTGAATATGTGTGTGTGAATATGTTCGTGTGTATATGTGTGACTATTTGTGTGTGTGTGCGTGTGCATGATTATATGTGTGTGTGTGAATATGTGTGTGTGTGTGTGTGTGTGTGAGTGTGTGTGCATATGTGTGTGAGTCCATGTGAATATATATGTGTGTGTGTGAAATAATATAGTATTTCGTAGTTCAGAGCTTATTTGTTATCTTTAATAGCGTGATGGTTGTCAGGAAGAAGCTGTTCCTCAATGTAGATGTTACAGTTTTCAGTTTACAAAAGTCGGACGTGACTCCAGAAGTCGGGCATCAGTCAGTCCACAAGCTGTGAGTCAGTCCGAAGTCCATGAGTTAATCACAAGGCAGTGAATGAGTCCACAGGTCATGAGTAAATCGCTCACTGCCCCCCACCTCCACTGACATCCCCCACCTCAAGACGCTGCCTCTGCCATGCTATAGGACGCACCCCCTGCTGAAGCAGTCCACATCCCCTGGTTGAGGACACCCCACCCCCTTCTCATCAGTTCACGACAACCCCCGCCTGAAGCTGCCCTTGGCTGCACGACATTTACCACCCATAGCGCAGCGCCATGAGGTGGGGGGTGAGTGTGTATGTGTTTGTGAGTGAGTCTGTGTGTTTGTGTGTATGAGCCCGTGTGTGTGTGTGTGTGTGTGTGTGTGTGTGTGTGTGTGTGTGTGTGTGTGTGTGTGTGTGTGTGTGTGTGTATGTGTGTGTGTGTGTGTGTGTGTGTGTGTGTGTGTGTGTGTGTGTGTGTGTGTGTGTGTGTGTGTGTGGGGGGTCTTTGTGTGAATGTGTGTGTGTGTGTGTGTGTGTGTGTGTGTGTGTGTGGGGGGGGTCTTTGTGTGAATGTGTGTGTCATTGAGTTTGTGTGTGCGTGAATGAGTCTGTGCGTGTGTGCGAATATGTGTATGAGAATGTGTGTGCGTTTGAATATGTGTGTGTGTGTGTGAATATGTGTGTGTGTGTGTGTGTGTGTGAATATGCGTGTGTGCCTGAATTTATGTGTGTGAATATGTGTGTGTGTGAGTGATTATGTGTGCATGAATATGTGTGTGTGTGTGTTTGTGCATATGTGTGTGAGTGCGTGTGAATATATATATATATATGTGTGTGTGTGTGTGTGTGAAATATAGTATGTCATAGTTCAGAGCTTATTTATTATGTTTAATAGCGTGATGGCTGTCAGGAAGAAGCTGTTCCTCAATGTAGATGTTACCGTTTGCAGTTTGCGGTAGTGGGACGTGACTCCAGAAGTCGGGCATCAGTCAGTCCACAAGCCGTGAGAGTCAGTCAATCTAAATGGCATGAGTTAATCCCAAGGCAATGAGTGAGTTCACAGGTCTTGAGAAAATCGCTCACTGCCCCTTCTCCTCCACTGACATCCCCCACCTCATGATGCTGCCCACCGCCTGGCTATAGGATGCACCCCCTACTGAAGCCGCCCTCATCCCATGCATGAGCCGCCCGCCCCCATTTCTTATCAGCTCACGAGAACCCCCACCTGAAGCTGTGCCCCTCCCTTGGCTGCACGATGTTTACTAACCCCCCACCACACCCTGATAGACCCCAACAACAAAAACATTTTTTGCACCAAATCTTCAGTGTTCATTAACAACTGAAATTGACATTCGGGTGCTTTTTAAACATCATGTCAGGAAATGTTAGAGGTCAAGGTGATGTGACTATTGCTGTAGTATCCTCTGGGATAGCAGCTAGACTTCTGCTGGTGGAAGAACTACACATTCTCGATTCAAGATACCCATCCAAGTGGCCGAGGATACACTGTGCAACATCGAGAAGAACTCTAAGACGGCACATTTCACGAGGTAAGTGAAAGTCATTGTTTGGGATGAATGTCCAATGATTAGGAGAGAATGCTTTGAAGTTGTGGACAGAATTCTTCCAGATGTCTTCAGCAACACTAAGCATTTTGGTGCCCCCTGCCAGTACAAGCCTCATTGACTGAGCTGCTGGCCCTCAGTGACTCAGCTGCCAGCCCAAAAATCCATTCAGCCCACAAGCTCCCTACTAGCCCTCTGGAAACCAGTACCTTTGGCCCAACACACTAGCTCAACAGACATATGAAGGGAAATGTCAAAGGTTTCCTGAAGGATGGAACATCGCCCAAGAATGATGGCATTAAACGTTGTATGATGACTTCTGAGATATTCTCAGATTTTCCTTCTTAAAATTTGACCGCTGACTTTCTCTATATTAAAATTGTCTCTTTTTATCAACAGGAAATAGTCATCAAGTGGCAGTGAGCAGCAGGACACAACAAGACGCAACAAGACACAACAAGTAAAAACTTAATAAATCTCATCTTTAAAATTTAAATTGTTCTTATATTTTAAGAGTCATTCACGTTTTAAATTTGAATAGAACCTTTTTGCACTTTTAATACTGTGTGGTCTTCATCACAATAGAACCTGATAGGCAGGACGGCTGCTCTGTGGGAGAGCCACAAAGAGTGCATGGTGGGGGGAGGGAGGTTGTGGCGAGATGCACTGAATGTGTGGATGGGAGGCGATTGGCAAGGAGCAGAGTGTGGGGGAGGGGTTGAAGGTAGGCGGGGTGACTGAGCGAACTGCCAGCGTACCAGGCATGAGCGACTGCACAGCCAGGCCATGAGCCGTGAGTTAGTGAACTGCCAGCCCACCAGCTGTAAGTGACTGAACTGCCAGCTCAATAATCCATTCAGTCCACCTTCTTCCCCCTTCTCTCTTACAGTCTGTCACCTGTTTTGGGCGGAATTTCTGGCAGTTTCTCAGCCGCCAGCCTGCCAGGTCCGAGTGCTTGTACTGCCAGCGCTCAGTGACTGTGCTGCCAGCCCAAAAATCAATTTGGCCCACAAACACCATACTAGCCCTCTGGAAACCAGTACCTTCGGCCCACAACACTCATACTAGCGCACCAGAAAGCCCCCCCACCCCACGCCCCCCCCCCCCCCCCCCCCATTGGCCAGCAATATTGGAATTGGTGGAGAGGTGGAATATTGTGTAGGGTGTCCAGCCCTCCCGTGTGAGCTGTGACCCAACGGGTCCCGCTTTATTTAGTATCATCATATCAATGGGGAAATTATACATGTACCCATGCCCAGGTAAATGGGATAGCAAGTCGGCCAATGATCAAATTAGTGTTCATTATGGCTCAGTGCCATGTCCATGTCCACACAAAACCCTTCAGTGTGTGAATGTGCATCGGGTTCTGAAGAGTGGAGGGGCAGAAGCTACAGAAACAGAAATCTCATAATACTTGGGTCTGCATGGAGTTCAATTCATAAAATGTCAACCTCTTAATGTCATTGAGACTTACACTATAATTTACTGCCATAGATAAGTTAGTTCTAGCGGAAGGGCAGAGACTGCAGAGTAGCCAGAGAAAGAAACATCTCATAGTACTTAAGTCTGCATGAACTTCAATTCTTAAATTGCAACCTCTTCTTAATGCCAATGAGACTTACATTGTTATTTACTACCAGAGATAAGTTAGTTCGTGTTCAAGTGGACGGCCAGAGGCTTCTGAAAAAAATATCTCATAGTCATTAAGTCTGCATGCAATTCATAAATTGTCAACCTCTTCCTAATGTAAATTGGATTAAGTTACTACAATAGATAAATTGGTTCAAGTTCAAGTTCACATTCACCAATTCATTTCAACATAAACTTCAACCATTTCTGACCATTTCTCACTCCGATGGAAGCCTATAACATGCAGTCAATGTTCCCCCGTTTTTCTCCCGTGGTCGGGGCCTGGAAACGCCCGCTGAGGAGGCACTATGTACAGCCTACCCCCCTCGTAGATGATCTCAACACACACCGCGGCTTCAGCGTTCCCGAAACGTCCGCTTCTTAACGGAGACCGTGGCTTCACTATGTTAAGTACATAGGCACCGCGGTCGGAGCACTTTTTCTCCGTAAGTGATCACAGGCAGCTTCGAGATTAGATGTTAAAGAAGACATATTTGCCTTCAACAAGCAAGCATTAATGACAAATTTAATTTACTTTGTTATGGATACACATAATTTAGGGCCTCAATTTCATGAATGAATGAATGCATGAATAAACTAATGAATTAATGTACAGCCTCCAAATCTAATTTTTACAGAATAATTAAAGGGTGTCATTAAATTAAGTAAAGCCCATACAGATTAATGTCCATAAATTCAGACCTTAGATCTTACCTTTTAGTTCAAGTTGATTCACAATGTTTAAATCAGTAGCGGTTCTCTCAGCCATGATGTGTGCTTCCTGCATAGCTAGCCTGAAACAATGCATGTGATTGGCCAATTGGCGTCTGACTCAATGTTAAACGTGCTTTGTACGGACAAAAGCTACTCGAAAATTTTCGGGTTTTCCTCAAATGTATTAAAAATGTGCAGGTTTTGTTCTTGACGAGATTCATGGATGATGTATAAAATCTTTTTTGCACAACATGTAAAACATTTATGTAATTCCGTGGGTTGGGTCGCGAACTTGCACAAACATTTTTTTTTTCGAAACGATGATGCGAAATTATGTCGTGGACAGGGTGGCTGACATTGGCCCGCATGGTTATTCCGTGTTGAAAGTTAGGTCGTGTACGATTTAAGGTGACTAGGCCGATTCGAAACAACATTGATTCGGTTAAATCAGGCGGGGCGTAATACTGATTACGAGTTGTTCAGATTGTAAGCATGGCGGTGCAACAGGGATCGCATTAGGCTCCGGTGTTGTTTGCCATCTCTATTACTGTTCCGGATAGCAATGATGGAATCGTCGTCAGTAATCTTCTGGATGCCACAAATGAAATGGCGGCGGAGTGAACTGGGTTATCTAAAATGATAACAAAATCCAGATGAACTAGAAAAGTGAGCTAGGGATTATATGTCAGGCATTTAACTCAGACACGTGCAATAATTTTATCTTTGAAAATTTGAACCAAGTTAAGACTTGCATAATAAACGATAGGGCCTTGTGGAGTGATGTCGAACATTGAGACAGAAGGTTACAAGTCAATAACTCCTGATAAGTGAGGTACAAGTAGACACGGTGATGATAAGAATCGTTCATACGTCAAGGCATTGAGTATAGATGGTATGACGTCGTGGATACTGTAAAACCGTTATTGAGCCTACACATCGAGTGTTGTTCGCAGTTCTCGTCGCCCATCAGTAAGATTAATGTATTTAATCTAGAAACGGCTATTAAGGATCCACATAGATCGTACCAAGACTGGAGCCTCTTCGGCCAGGCTCCATGGTCTATCATTTTATTTCATCGAGCGCAGGAGGACAGGGCTTATGTACTGGAAGGATGGAAAATCCCTATCGGTGCTGATGAGGTGGATTGTCTTTATTTTCAAGAGTGTCAAGTCTAGAAGGTCAGAGCAGAGCTTTATTGTGAGCGGCAAAAATTTACAGTGGACCCGAGGGTCACATTTTCACGCAGAGAATTTGGATATGTGAAACGATCTGTCAGAGGAAGGTTATCAATTTACAATATAAATATTTGGACTGGTACATAGATAGAAAGTTCAATAAGATTTCAGTCAAACGCGCGTAAATTGAATTAGCGGATTTAGATGTATTGGGCGACGTGGACGAGTTGCCCTGAAGAACATGCTTCCGTTCTGTTTACCTCAATGACTCTATGGCTCCTGACTCAGTGATAACAACAATGTAGTCGTGCCGAGGGCTTGTTAATGTTTTAGTTCATCTACCTTCTTAGTCGGACATATAACAACCCATGCAATTTTCTCCTCCCTCTTTTTTATTTACCCACGTATTCGCCCACTCGACCTGACCCTTTGTGATTGTACCACCCCAACTGAGAATTCATCCTCAGCCGAAGATAGACACAAAAAGCTGGTCACATTCAGCGGGACAGGCAGTATTTCTGGAGAAAAGGAATGGGTACCGTTCCGGCTCGACACCCTACTTCAAACTGGCTAGGGATAAAGGAAGCGAGAGATACAAACGAAAATTCATTTCTGGACATATTTTTCAACACAGAAAATATTCGACACATCGAGACAGCACCGCCATTCAATATGATCGTGGCTGTTCATCCAAAATCAGTACCCCGTTTCAGCTTTTCCCCATTACCCACGATTCCTTTAGCCCTAAGAGCTAAATCCAAATCTGTTTTTAAAACATCCAGTTTCATAGCCCCTACTGCATTGTGTGGCAGATTATTCCTCAGATTAACAACTCTATGGGTGAAAAAGTGTTTCCTCATCTCTGTCCTACATGGCCTTCTCCTTATTCTTAAACTATGGCCCCCAGTTGTAGATTTATCCGACAACGGGAACATTTCTTTCTGCATCTATCATTTCCAATCTGTAAAGAATTGTGAATGTTTCTATAAGATCCCCGATTACCCTTCTAATTTTTTGTCAATATAATTCATGTCGATCCATTCTTTCATCACATGTCAATCCCGCCATCCCGGGATTTAACCTGGCGAACCTTATTGCTTAATAGTAAGAATATATGGCCTCAAAGAAGAAGACCAAAACTTCACACAATGCTCCAGGTGCGGTCTCACCGGGCTGCTGTACAACTGCATTAGTACTCCTTCGTCCTATGCTCAAATCCACTCGCTGTGAAGGCTAACATGCCTGTCGCTTTCTTTACTGCCTGCTGTATCTGCATGCTTATTTTCAGTGACTGATGTACAAGCACACCCAGGTCTCGTCGCACCTCCCCATTTCCTAAGCTGACACCATTCAGATAATAATTGTCCTTAACATAGTTGCCCCCAAATTAGATAATCTCACATTGATCCATATTATACTGCAACTGCCATGCATCTGCCCACGCACCCAACCAATCGAATTGACACTGAGCCTCATAGCCTCCTCCTCGCACCTCACACAGTCACCCCGTTATGTGTAATCCGCAAAATTTGAGATGCTACATTTAAATTCCTTTTCTAAATCGTTAACATATATTGTAAATAACTTTAGTCTCTGGTCTGAGCTTCGCGGTAACCCACTAGTCACTGCCTGCCTTCCTGAAAAGGAGCCGTTATTTCCCATTCTTTGTTTCCTGTCTGCCAACCAGTCCACTCTCTATGTCAATACACTACCCCCAATAGCATGTGCTCTAATTTTGAACAATAATCTCTTGTGTGGGAATCTTCTCAAAGGCTTTC
This sequence comes from Leucoraja ocellata, assembly GCA_036785375.1. Lineage (NCBI taxonomy): Eukaryota > Metazoa > Chordata > Chondrichthyes > Rajiformes > Rajidae > Leucoraja > Leucoraja ocellata. The sequence continues at coordinate 42,518 of JAWMAR010004056.1, read as the reverse complement.
TGAAAGTACTGATACAACACATCAACTGTCTCACCCTTATCCATTCTACTTCATACAACCTCAAAACTCCAGAAGATTAGTCAGGCATGAGTTCCCCTTCATAAATATAAATATAACAATATCCACATATCCATGAATTTAGTCATATACTAGACAAAGTGCAGTTGGGTCTGTTGGGTCTGTTCCCCCAACGTGCGGTTGTGGGGGTGGGGGGGGGGGGGGTGACATGCAGCGTCACAAACACTAACTATCGCCCCCCCCCCCCCCCCCGCACACACGGGGGGGGGGGGGATTGGGGGGCAGAGGGGGGAGAGGGTAGGAGGGCGGAAAGTGGGGGGGCTGGAGGAGAGGGTGAGTCACGTAGGGGGGGGGGGGTAAGGGAGGGGGTGAGAGGGGGTGCAGAGTGAGGAAGAGAGAAAGGGGGTGTTGAGAGGGGGGTGAGGTGAGGGAAGGGGGAGAAGTGGGGAGCAGGGAGGACGGTGGAGGGCAGCGGGTAAGGGGTGTCGAGGGTAGGGGGAGTTTAGGGGAGGGAGGGTGGAGGAGGGGTTGGAGGGGAGGAGGGGGAGAAAAAGAGGGGACAGAGAGAGAAGGGGAGAGGAGGGGCAGGGGGGAGAGGGGGTGGGGAGGGAGGGGATAGGGGTGATACGGGGAGGAGAGAGAGGGAGGAGAGGGGAGAAGGAGAGGGGAGAGGGAGAGATAGGGGACAAGGAGAGGGGAGAGGGAGAGAGAGGGGGAGAGGAGGGAGAGAGAAAGGGGAAGAGGAGCAGAGAGAGGATGGAGAGAGACGGGGGGAGAGAGGGAGTGCCTTTTTACTTCAAACCAACCATATTTTAATTTTCAAACCACATTAAGGGCGCACAGTTGAGTAGACATGTGTTCAGTGTTATTCAGAGTTCAGAGAGACGTAAACTCCATCTTGCAGAGACTGAGTGAGGTACACCACTTTCTGGTTTTATAGTCCCTCCCCTCCCTCCAGCAGGGGCAGCAGAGAGAATGGTGAAATTTTAACAAACATTAATATCTTTCTGATCATTACTGAAGCATTTTTTTACGTTGATACAATATAATAATAATAATAATACATTTTATTTATGGGCGCCTTTCAAGAGACTAAAGGACACCTTACAAAAAATTAATAGAGGAAACACATGTAAGCGGAATGAAATAAATAGTGGGGACATGACTAGTACACAAATTAAAGACATAATTCAATTCAAAACACAATATGAGGCAATTCAAGCACAGATGAAAAGGGAAGGGGACGTGTGGCTAAGGATAGGCAGAGGAAAAGAGATGGGTCTTGTGGCGGGACTGGAAGATTGTGAGGGACACGGAATTGCTGATCAGTTGGGGGAGGAAGTTCCAGAGCCTGGGAGCTGCCCTGGAGAAGGCTCTGTCCCCAAAACTGCGGAGGTTGGACTTGTGGATGGAGAGGAGACCGGCTGATCTGGATCTGAGAGACCTTGATAGTTGGTAGGGGGAGAGGGGTTCAGTGAGATATGGGGGGGGGGGGGGGGCGGGGGGTGGGGGGGGGGGCAGATGGTGGAGGGCTTTGTAGGTGAGGACAAGGGTATTATACGTGATCCGGTGGGCAATGGGAAGCCAGTGAAATTGTTAGCAATATACAGGGTAGATAGTCAGAACACGTGTCTTTGTGGATGAAATTGAAAGAGTCAACTACTAGAGGACATAGACTTAATTTGAGAGGGTTAAATTTTAAGTTAGAAGTGCGCGGTTGGTTTTTGCCCATTGAATGCCGAGTACTTACAATGCGCTGCCACTCTGATGGTATAAAATTTGATGTCCGCTTATCAACGACTTTTAGGTTGGGTCATGAAGATGGAGGAATCTTAGACATACATATCACGTACATGCAAAGTATATTAGATTAACTTGGCATCGTGTGCGACACAGAATTCGAGGGCCGATGCCATCTACATGTAATTCACGGTTCAATGCCATGTGTACTATGCTTAGACGTTTACAGCAGGAAGAGATAAATAACCGTAAACTCAATTATTTTCCATTCTATATTCGATTGTTTTAAATTTATATATAAACCGATGTAAGAATTCTTCATTCTTTCATAGATATGAATAATTAAAATGTTTTAATCGCGTGTTCTTTAATATGTGCAATGCTCTGGATTTCGCATGACGTCCGCGATCTGTTACAAACAAATCATTCGAAGTCCTATGGACTACCACAGAAGGACGGCTCCGCATGAGCCACTCCTCTTGTTGAAGCCAACAGGACATATCCTCGTGGTGACCTTTATGCACGACTACGGACGGACGGTCATTTCCGATGCCTCACTAGACTTTGATGATCATCTCTACGTTGGCCGATCCTCTTATAAACGTAAAACGCTGTGCGAAGTTCTCAAACCTGGTTAATTTACTGATAACATATTGTCTATCTCAGGTAAGAAACGGCATATATTTCTGGTCACTCTCTTGTGATAACCGGCCAATGTTACCGACATTTTTTATGTATTACTGCTTTGCAATAATTATCAATTGCTACCATAGTAAAATGTTATTTGTAAGTTCATATCTAAGTATTAAATAATCATGGTTCCTTTCTGTGACGTGTTTGAGTAATTGGACCAGTTGGATGTAGCCAATGTAGCAATGTTACCAAATTTTGAGATTTTATAAATCAAGTCTGTAATTTATCCCATCAGTTAAAGCATAAAAAGAAGTTTAATGTGTCACCTAATTCACTTTCATATCTCCAGTATTAAAAAAGATATGGCCATTTTCATACTCGGAAATTAGCATCTTGTTCTCTATTGCTTTTACATTGACTTTACACACAAGCTGTGATCGAGGACAGTGAAATTGCCATAACTTTCTTAAAAAATGAAGAGAACTAAAATAAATGTTCAGTTATTATAGATTGAAGCATTCTGAAACAAATATGAAAAATTCTTACCTAGATGACTTGAAATTAGTTAGTTACATAATAGTAGCTAATTACAAAATGCAATTACTTGATCTTTGTATTGTATTGTATTGTATTCAAATTTATTGTCATTGTCTCAATTTGAGACAACGAAATGAATTTCCCTTACAGGCAGTATCATAAAAAAATAAAAATAAAATAAATAAGTAATAAAACATATTAAAAATAAAATTGAAATTGAATTTAAAAAAAGCACAAACACAGAAAGTCCACGACACAACATAACATAAATGGCACCAAGGTGAGGATGGCACCATAGTCCAGCCAGCCTCCCCTCCGTGTTCATCCGTGGTCGGGGCCTTCCGAGCACCCGCAGTCGCCGCGCCGGGTGGCCCGATGTTCAGGCCCTCACGCCGGGCTGGTGGAACGCCGACGGTGAGCATCCTCCTCCTCAGCGGCCCGGACCTCCTGATCAGCCGCCTCCCGCTGCCGGAGTCTGCAGCTCCTGAGTCCACAGGCCGAGCCGGGCAGAGTCACAGGACCCCGCGCTGCCCATCAGCGCCGCTCGCGTTGGGAGCTCCGCAAACCGCAGCTCCAGGATGTCCGTGCGGCAGGTCCAGCACCCCGGGCTCCAGACGGCGACCCCCGATAAGGCATCGCCAGCGTCGCGATGTTCCAGTGCTGTCCCGCCGCTGCTGGAGCTTCGGTCGATCCCGGCAGGGAAGGCCGCGCCAATCCAGGTAGGTAGGCCGCTGTGGGGGGAGGCGGGGGGGGGGGGGGGGGGGGGGGGGGGTGCTGAGGAATGCCACTTCAGGCAACAAGATCATTTCGAATCTATACGTGAAACTGCGTCGGCGCATTAAATACCTATGGGTTGATGTTTATGTAGGGAAGCGTGTTTTCCAAGTCATTTGTTTATTTATACTTGGTGTATCCTTTCAAGATTCAAGATTCAAGATTCAAGATTCAAGATTCAAGATAGATTTAATTGTCACGTGTGCCTGATGGCACAGTGAAATGAATTCCCATACAGCCATACAATAAAAATTAACAGGACACAACACACTATAGAGCTTGACATAAAATATCCCCACACAGCAGAATCACAGTTTCCCACGGTGTGGGAAGACACCAAAGCCAGTCTTCTTCCTCCACTATTCCCCGTGGTCAGGGCCTCCCCAAGCCCTCCGCAGTTGCAGCTACGGGCGGCCCGATGTTCAGGACCGCTCGCCGGGATGATATAAGTCCGACGTCGGGGCTGCGGGACGTCCTCAGCGGCGTGGACACCAGAGTCGGCCCCCTCCTACCGGAGTCTGCGGCTCCCAAAGTCCGTAGGCCGCGCCGGGTGGAGACTGCTGCCGTAGGCCCTCTACAAGGCGCCCCAGGACTCCACGATGGCGGTCAGCGCCGCCCGCCTTGGAAGCTCTCCGCTCCAGAGCTCCTCGATGTTGGAGCAACGGCCCAACGCTCCGGAGCTCCAAACGGCGACCCAGGTAGGCATCGCCCGCTCCGCGGTGATCCAGCGCTGCGCCGCCGCTGTAGCAACCCTGGTCCGGTTCCGGTCCCCGGCAGGAAAGGCCGCTCCGATCCAGCTGGTAGGCCGTGAGTTGGGGGTCGAGGACGGGACTCGGAGAAATAGTCGCGCCCCCCGCCAGGAAGAGACTTGGAGACAGTTTCCCCCTTACCCTGCCCCCCTCCCCAACATAGAAAATTAAAAGTTTCCCCCTAAAACAGACTTTGGACTAACTACAAACAATAAAAAAGATAGAAATGACATACAGGCTGTAGGTAGAGGTTGCTGCCAGTGCAGCGCCCCTAGTGGATGTAATTGAACGGACATTTATGGAAGAAGCTATGCGTATGTAATTAAAAATTAAATGAAAGTAAAAAAATCGAAAAAGCTTCGGTGATCTCAAAATATAATGCAAGTGCATGTGGACAGTTAGCAACTGTTTTTGCACCGAAGACCGCATTCAGATTACAGACATTTAATAAATGGGGCAGACGAATGAAGTACTCATAGTATGAATGAAAAACATCAAGTCACTGGATTACTCACCTCTATGGTATCTGTGTATATATCTCGGTGGCATTTGTAAACATTGAACAGGATCGAAAACTGCTGTACGGTTTCCCTAGATATTGGGCGCTTTCGGTGAACAGCGTTTGTTAAGTTTCTCAGGTCTCATACAGTAAATGACAGAGCACCAGGACCTTTGTGGAAGTCGGATACCCTGGGTACACGTTTATTGCTCCTAGCATTCCCTGAAATCAGAAACATAGATAGTCCGTGAGCAAAGAAGGCGTTTAGCGCAATTGATTTCATACGTCTGACCAATGTGACAAATTTAATGTCGAAATGAATCACCGGTGAAGATCAAAATATTGATAACATGCTGGAAGTCATTCGGTATTACAGTGTTCAATGTGCATATGGGGCGCATGTGTGATGACATATTTGTCGAAAACGGGTCCTCGACGCGAAACCAAACTATCCACAACTAGCAATAAATCATGCGATGAACTGAGATAAGGTATCAAGGCAGAATGCTGCTGTGCAGATCTCCGGGGCAAAGGAATAGGCGACGATAACGGTCGGGGTCCTTGGCTGGTGCAATGCGTCTGCCATTGGAGGATATCTGTACAAAATATCCGTTATGTACATGTATATATCCGGGAATAGTGCCGGAGGATTGGTGTACTGCGCATGTTGTTCCATTGTCTAAAAAGGGGTCTAAGAGTAAACCTAGCAATTATAGACCTGTTAGTTTGACGTCAGTGGTGGGCAAATTAATGGAAAGAATACTTAGAGATAATATATATAAGCATCTGGATAAACAGGGTCTGATTAGGAACAGTCAACATGGATTTGTGCCTGGAAGGTCATGTTTAACTAATCTTCTTGAATTTTTTGAAGATGTTACTCGGGAAATTGATGAGGGTAAAACAGTGGATGTTGTGTATATGGACTTCAGTAAGGCCTTTGACAAGGTTCCTCGTGGAAGGTTGGTTAAGAAGGATCAATTGTTGGGTATTAATGGTGGAGTAGCAAGATGGATTCAACAGTGGCTGAATGGGAGATGCCAGAGAGTAATGGTGGATGGTTGTTTGTCAGGTTGGAGGCCAGTGACGAGTGGGGTGCCACAGGGATCTGTGTTGCGTCCACTGTTGTTTGTCATGTACATCAATGATCTGGATGATGGTGTGGTAAATTGGATTAGTAAGTATGCAGATGATACTAAGATAGGTGGGGTTGCGGGTAATGAAGTAGAGTTTCAAAGTCTACAGAGAGATTTATGCCAGTTGGAAGAGTGGGCTGAAAGATGGCAGATGGAGTTTAATGCTGATAAGTGTGAGGTGCTACGTCTTGGCAGGACAAATCAAAATAGGACGTACATGGTAAATCGTAGGGAATTGAAGAATGTAGGTGAACAGAGGGATCTGGGAATAACTGTGCACAGTTCCCTGAAAGTGGAATCTCATGTAGATAGTGTGGTAAAGAAAGCTTTTGGTGTGCAGGCCTTTATAAATCAGAGCATTGAGTATAGAAGTTGGGATGTAATGTTAAAATTGTACAAGGCATTGGTGAGACCAATTTTGGAGTACGGTGTACAATTTTGGTCGCCTAATTATAGGAAGGATGCCAACAAAATAGAGAGAGGGCAACATTCTAGTGTAGAGAGGGCAACATTCTAGTAAATCGCCTGGGTTTCAGCAACTAAGTTACAGAGAAAGGTTGAACAAGTTAGGGCTTTATTCTTTGGAGCGCAGAAGGTTAAGGGGGACTTGATAGAGGTTTTTAAAATGATGAGAGGGATAGACAGAGTTGACGTGGAAAAGCTTTTCCCACTGAGAGTAGGGAAGTTTCAAACAAGGGGACATGACATGATAATTAATGGACTGAAGTTTAGGGGTAACATGAGGGGGAACTTCTTTACTCAGAGAGTGGTAGCTGTGTGGAATGAGCTTCCAGTGAAGGTGGTGGAGGCAGGTTCGTTTTTATCATTTAAAAATAAAATTGGATAGTTATATGGATGGGCAGGGAATGGAGGGTTATGGTCTGAGCGCAGGTATACGGGACTAGGGGAGATTATGTGTTCGGCACGGACTAGAAGGGTCGAGATGGCCTGTTTCCGTGCTGTAATTGTTATATGGTGATATATGGTATATATCTGTCCAAATGTATTCTAATCGTCATAATCAAATCCTCGTCTGCAGCCTCATCTGGCAGCTCATTCCAGACGTGGACAGCACAGCGTGAACAGGTTAACATTGCTCTACCTCTTCCATGTTTCCCACACACTTTAAACTTGAGCATTATAATCATAGCCGCCAATTGTGGTGGTGGTAGTGCGGGAGGGTCGGGGAGGTGGGGGGGGGGGGGGGGGGGGGCTTATGAAGTTTTATTTTATCTTTGTCACATATAATCGCACTACTCAATTAGGCCACCCTGAACCCATACGCTCCACAGAAAAAAAGTCTCTCCCGTTAACTCAAACCAACAATTCCGGGTAACATGCTGATGAATCTCTAGTACATTTTTTTTTCCAACGGAATACCATCGTTCGACATATTGGCGACCAATACTCCACACAATACACCAAGTGTGGTCTTCCTCTGGCTTCACATGCTCAACCTGTCTGACACGTCATCCTCTATACATTACCATTAGTTCGTTGAACCTTTCTTCTGCTCTGTATGCAGTTAGGCACAGCCAAAGGTTGCTGACTATTACTTCCAACCATCGTAAACTGAGACTGAAAAAGCGTCCTGACCAGAAATATCCCCTATTCGTTCATTCACAGGTGCTGCCTGACCCGTTGGGTTGCCCCAGCAAATTATGTTTTGCACTGTCATCCAAGCGTGTTTCAGATTAAATTGCAACTCAGTGATTTTGAGGCCGAATGTTGGTTATTATCTTCACCAATCTGATAATAGATATATAGGAAGTCATAGACTAAATGTCTCTGAAAAATTCCCTTGTTCAGCCAGAGCTGAGCACACTACTGGGCATCTGCACACAATCGTGTCTGCCTTGCGCTTCTTACTTTTCGGTTCGTTACCCACGTGTTTCCGAAGTTAAGGTGGATCGCAAGAGTGATTAAAATTAAACAATACAGTTGCGACAGAAAAAGCAACACTGAAGCACGCATTTGATCTTATCGTAACCAAATCAAAGATAAAACATTCATCTATCTCATACAAATTATAAACACGGTAAATAGTTTCTCATAGTTTGCCGATCCTTGTGGTCGCGCAGATACGTTCTAAATGTTGTTGGAATTTCTGCCTCCACCACTCATTCGGAGTCGCTCAATGTCCGAATACACGTTTCCGCAATCCTCTAAACACTATATAGTTTAAATTTAATCAATGCCCTGTCATAATGAATACTGTTATCAATGCTTCCTTTGTTTCAACATGTTTGTATTCAGCATGGTTTCCTCTACTTCCAGATATCCTTTCTGGTAGCCTCCGCTCTCAACAAAATAAATGGAGCCGGTGCCAACGCTCCTCGTCAGCGAAATTTCCCGATTCAATTAACAACAGAGAATGTCTCCTCTGGGCAGTTTCCAACCGATCACAAATTACCATTCATTGCGTGGTGAGGAAAACTGCACAGTAAACATTGCCCAGGCCGACTCAATGTTTTCTTGACTGAACTAACCAATGATTGGAAGTATCCCCAAAGGTGTTTTCAGCATTTCATCCATGAAGGCTGGCATTCGGTCTTACTTATATTAATGGTTTATATAGGAATGTAGATGATAAGAGCTATGAGTTTGCAATTGACAGGAACATAGGGCCGTCGAGTTATAGAGAATCATAGGGGCATGCATCCTACCCACACCAGTCTCATCTGCCCGCGTTGACCCGTAGCTCTGTAAATCATTCCTATCCATGTACCTGTCCAAATTTCTATTCATTATCGCATTTTGTACCCGACTCGGCGACTTCCTCTGGCACCTTGTTCCAAATACTCACCACACTCTGCATGAAAAAGTATCTCCTCGGGTTTCTCTTGAATATTTCCCTTCTTACCATGAACGTATTTCTCCTGCTTATTAATTTCCCTACTTTGGGTAAATGACTGTGCATTTACCCTTTTTATTTCCCTCATTGTCCTATTCATATCGATGCAAGCACAACGCATTATTCTTCACTCCAAGGACTAACGTCCTTGCCTGCCAACCCCTGGCAATAGCCCAGGACCTCAGGTCGTGAAAACAACCTTGTAAATTTCCTCTGCATGCTTTCCAACTTAACATATTTTCTGTAGAAGAGTGACTAAAGCTGAACACAATACCCAAATGCGGCCTAATCAATGTCTTTTACATAACATACCAAAGTCTATATCAAAGACCGATGTACCAAAATACTTCTTGACCACTGCGCCTACCTGCGATGCAACTTTCAAGGGACTACCTACCTGCAATGTTTAGATATCTCTGCTCTACAACACTCCTCATTACATTGACATTCACTGTGAATGTCTGGTCCTCGTTTGCATGCCAAAACGCTGTAATTTTTGATAGCCTTTTTCGCTACCTAGCTGTCTAATGTTCCTATAATGCTCCTATATTAGAGTCATCAGTAAACATTGTAATCATACCTTCTACAATACCATTCAATTGGTTTATAAAACCCGCAAACAGCAATGGGATCGGATCCGATCCGTGAGGCACACAGCACAGTGCGGTGCCAAACCCGTACGATGACCATACTGTCAGTCATAGTTAACATGTAACGTGCTCTCCGCAATGAAAAATACAGGACTCCCGTCTGAAATTCAACCTTCCACCAACACACTTTGTTCTCGTCACCATTCTAACCAGTCGGCTAGCATTTTCTAGATCCCATCAAATCTGACATCCCAGAGTAGCCAACAAGGCTCAACCTTTAGGAAATTATTGCTGTTCTTCTGTTGAGGACGACAATGGGTGATCTTCGTGTTCAGGTTTCAACTGCTCTATTTAGTTGACCCTTTGCGCATTGAATGCAGATTGTGTGCTTTATATAGGAATGTTAAATTGAGATTTTAACAATCAAGCCCGTACTTTATCCCATCAGATAAAGCATAAAAATGCCTTTAAATTGATACCTAATTCACTTTCATATCTTTCAGTCTTAAAAAACGTTTGGCCATTTTCATACTCGGAAATTAGCGTCTTGTTCCCTATTGCTTTTCCTGACTTAACACAAAAGCTGTGATCAGTCAAAAGCCTATAACGTTCTTAAAAAATTAGTGAACTGAAAGACAATTTCAGTTATTATAGATTGAAGTATTCTGGAACAAATATAAAATATCTTACTTGGATGAGCTGAAATTAAAGCATATAATTAGTTAGTTGTCTATTGCAGCTAGTTACAAAATTGACCGTTGTGGTGGAAATAGTAATAAACACCAAGACTGCCTAGAAAATTCAAAAATGTGATATTTTCAAGATCAGAACATTAATATTATTGTATTATATGCTGTATGTCCGTAACAGATAGGTAAATCAATTAGAATTTCTAGCAATAGACCAAGTTGTTATGCAGAAAACCAGTTGCTGACATTGGCAACTCATAACCAGTGGCATCATCATACTCCTCAGATTGTAACCAATAAGCAACTCTGTACATCTTGGTTTTCCTCAACTTTTCAATGTTGACATTGTAAACTACAGGTTTTTGCTCTTCAAACAATGCATGACATGTCTTTCTGCCCACTACTTTCTCATTAACTATGTCCTGCAGATCATCACATTTGGAGTACAAATTGGGATAATCTCTGCGAATGCTGTCTAAATCAGTCTCTTTTGCTGGGCATTTGGATTTTACATTGCTTCTTCAGAGACATCTGTTTAAAATGGGAAGTAAATAAAACACTGACCAGCATCAACAAGTTATTATTTGCAGTTTTATGGCAGGATTCAGAATGAAAGGCAGTG
>JAWMAR010004056.1:0-27500 GCA_036785375.1 Leucoraja ocellata | reverse complement strand
ATAGGAACATTAGACAGCTAGGTAGCGAAAAAGGCTATCAAAAATTACAGCGTTTTGGCATGCAAACGAGGACCAGACATTCACAGTGAATGTCAATGTAATGAGGAGTGTTGTAGAGCAGAGATATCTGAACATTGCAGGTAGGTAGTCCCTTGAAAGTTGCATCGCAGGTAGGCGCAGTGGTCAAGAAGTATTTTGGTACATCGGTCTTTGATATAGACTTTGGTATGTTATGTAAAAGACATTGATTAGGCCGCATTTGGGTATTGTGTTCAGCTTTAGTCACTCTTCTACAGAAAATATGTTAAGTTGGAAAGCATGCAGAGGAAATTTACAAGGTTGTTTTCACGACCTGAGGGCCTGGGCTATTGCCAGGGGTTGGCAGGCAAGGACGTTATTCCTTGGAGTGAAGAATAATGCGTTGTGCTTGCATCGATATGAATAGGACAATGAGGGAAATAAAAAGGGTAAATGCACAGTCATTGTCATTTACCCAAAGTAGGGAAATTAAGAAGCAGGAGAAGTACGTTCAAGGTAAGAAGGGAAATATTCAAGAGAAACCCGAGTAGATACTTTTTCATGCAGAGTGTGGTGAGTATTTGGAACAAGGTGCCAGAGGAAGTCGCCGAGTCGGGTACAAAATGCGATAATGAATAGAAATTTGGACAGGTATATGGATAGGAATGATTTAGAGAGCTACGGGTCAACGTGGGCAGATGAGACTGGTGTGGGTAGGATGCATGACCCTATGATTCTCTATTACTCGACGGCCCTATGTTCCTGTCAATTGCAAACTCACAGCTCTTATCATCTACATTCCTATCTAAACCATTAATATAAGTAAGACAGAATGCCAGCCGTCATGGATGAAATGCTGAAAACACCTTTGGGGATACTTCCAATCATTGGTTAGTTCAGTCAAGAAAACATTGAGTCGGCCTGGGCAATGTTTACTGTGCAGTTTTCCTCACCACGCAATGAATGGTAATTTGTGATCGGTTGGAAACTGCCCAGAAGAGACATTCTCTGTTGTTAATTGAATCGGGAAATTTCGCTGACGAGGAGCAATGGCATCGGCTCCATTTATTTTTGTTGAGAGCGGAGGCAACCAGAAAAGATATCTGGAAGAAGAGGAAACCATGCTGAACACAAACATGGTGAAACAAAGGAAGCATTGATAACAGTATTCATTATGACAGGGCATTGATTAAATTTAAACTATATAGTGTTCAGAGGATTGCGAGAAATGTGTATTCGGACATTGAGCGACTCCGAATGAGTGGTGGAGGCAGAAATTCGCACAACATTTAGAACGTATCTGCGCGACCACAAGGATCGGCAATCTATGAGAAACCATTTACCGTGTTTATAATTTGTATGAGATAGGATGAATGCTTTATCTTTGATTTGGTTACGATAAGATCAAATGCGTGCTTCAGTGTTGCTTATTCTGTCGCAACTGTATTGTTTAATTTTAATCACACTTGCGATCCACCTTAACTTCGGAAACACGTGGGTAACGAAACGAAAAGTAAGAAGCGCAAGGCAGACACGATTGTGTGCAGATGCCCAGTAGTGTGCTCAGCTCTGGCTGAAGATGGGAATTTTTCAGAGACATTTAGTCTATGACTTCCTATATAACTATTATCAGATTGGTGAAGATGAGAACCAAAATTCGGCCTCAAAATCACTGAGTTGCAATTTAATCTGAAACACGTTTGGATGACAGTGCAAAGCATAATTTGCTGGGGCAACCCAACGGGTCAGGCAGCACCTGTGAATGAATGAATAGGGGATATTTCTGGTCAGGACGCTTTTTCAGTCTCAGTTTACGATGGTTGGAAGTAATAGTCAGCAACCTTTGGCTGTGCCTAATTGCATATAGAGCAGAAGAAAGATTCAACGAACTAATGGTAATGTATTGAGGATGAATTGCCAGACAGATTGAGCATGTGAAGCCAGAGGAAGACCACACTTGGTATATTGTGTGGAGTATTGGTCGCCAATATGTCGAACGATGGTATTCCGTTGGAAAAAAATGTAGCAGAGATTCATCAGCATGTTACCCGGAATTGCTGGTTTGAGTTACCGGGAGATACTTTTTTTCTGTGGAGCGTATGGGATCAGGGGTGGCCTTATTGATGAGTGCGATTATATGTGACATAGTGAAAATAAAACGTCATTTGACCCCCCCCCCCCCCGACCATCCCGCATTACAACCGCCACAATTGGCGGCTATGATTATAATGCTCAAGTTTAAAGTATGTGGGAAACATGGAAGAGGTAGTGCAATGTTAACCTTTTCACTCTGTGCTGTCCACGTCTGGAATGAGCTGCCAGATGAGGCTGCAGACGAGGATTGAATTATGACGATTAGAATACATTTGGACAGGTATGTACATGTACATTACGGATATTTTGTACAGATATCCTCCAATGGCAGACACATTGCACCAGCCAAGGACCCCGACCGTTAACGTCGCCTATTCCTTTGCCCCGGAGATCTGCACAGCAGCATTCTGCCTTGATACCTTATCTCAGTTCATCACATGATTTATTGCTAGTTGTGGATAGTTTGGTTTCGCGTCGAGGACCCGTTTTCGACAAATATGTCATCACACACGCGCCCCATATGCACATTGAACACTGTAATACCGAATTACTTCCAGCATGTTATCAATATTTTGATCTTCACCGCTGATTCATTTCGACATTAAATTTGTCACATTGATCAGACGTATGAAATCAATCGCGCTAAACGTCTTCTTTGCATACTGACTACCTTTGTTTCTGATTTCAGGGAATGCTAGGAACAATAAACGTGTATCCAGGGTATCCGACTTCCACAAAGCTCCCCGATGCTCTGTCATTTACTGTATGAGACCTGAGAAACGTATCAAACGCTGTTCAACGAAAAGCGCCAATATCTAGGGAAACCGTACAGCAGTTTTCGATCCTGTTCAATGTTTACACAAGCCACCGAGATATATACACGGATACCATAGAGGTGAGTAATCAGGTGATTTGATGTCTTTTATTCATACTATGAGTATTGCATTCGTCTGCCCCATTTATTAAATGTCTGTAATCTGAATGCGGTCTTCGGTGCAAAAACAGTTGCCAACTGTCCACATGCACTTGCATTATATTTTGAGATCACCGAAGCTTTTTCGATTTTTTGACTTTCATTTAATTTGTAATTACATATGCATAGCTTCTTCCATAAATGTCCGTTCAATGATATTGAAAGGATACACCAAGTATAAATAAACAAATGGCTTGGAAAACACGCTTCCCTACATAAACTTCAAGCCATAGGTATTTAATGCGCCGACGCAGTTCCACGTATAGATTCGAAATGATCTTGTTGCCTGACGTGGCAGCATAAAGCTACTGACTGTTACATACGTTCTTGATACATTTCCAAAGCGACATCGGAGTTCCATTAACTTTATGCGGCCGCCCAACTGATTTTATATTAGATTCACGTGCTATTTACAACAATGTCCATTCAGTGTAAGCACGAATTTCACACCTTTCTTCAGGTCCTCTCTAAATGTCCTCTGTGTCAGTGTATAGATACATGTGTTGGTACAGGTGCTGAGGAATTTAAACATAAACCCAAGTTGCTGTAGGATATATGTTGGGTTACTCATATATCTGTCTGTGTAAAAATAATTTTGCGTTTGCCAGGTCACAGAAGATACCACATAAGGCATCCACAATAATATGAAATTGGCTGATAGAGCAAACAACAAAACCATTGACTTTCTCCGGTTTTCCACTTCTGGATCCTTCTGATTCTCGCTGTTGTTCCGCAGACTTTGGCGAACTCTATTTGCCGCAATAATGTGTCTAACTGTCAACCCATTAAACAGTAGAATTAACGCGATTGGTAATAACGGTGTCAATATACTGTCGATTAACTCGAACGCTTTCCACATGGAAGAAGTGTAGTATCCTGCTATGAAGATGCAGCCCCATGGCACGTGATCAATTATGCTGTAAGCCTCTATTGCAAAGTAAACCGGGATACATCTCGCACAGCACAATATTGTCACGACTGCTATAACCACCGTCGCAGTCCTTTCGCTGCAATACCTTATCTGCAACTGTTGGCAGCATATTGCGATGAAGCGATCGAAGGTGAAAGCCACCGTAAGCCAAACGGAACAGCCCGTAGTTGCAACCCTCAAAACACTTGTCAGAGCGCAAATTGGAGTGATGTGCAATAAACGGGAATATTTATGGATCATATTTGTCTGATCCAATAATGCAACGACGATGACCACCATGAGGTCTGCCGCCGCCATCGCCACCAGGTAACGAGTGATGCACTTGGAAAGACCGCATTTTCCACGGGAGAGGATCACCATTGCCATTAAGTTCACTGCATGGAAACAAGAGGAACAATAGTGATAAAGGAATCCTCGTTGCAAACGCAGCCAATCTCATCGGCTCTTTTTGTGTACCTGGGGCAACAGGTCCCTACCGCGGTGAACTCGATTTCCATCCTCTAGCTGATTGCAACCACCACCGGACGCAGTAGGTTTCTGCCAAATACAACACGAATCCGAACGATAATGAACTTGTTCAACTTAAAATTCTCACACGTTGGGAAAAATAGCTGTTAAGACATACCAGCGTCACTGATTGGCAGGTTACATAGTTTGTTAAGTGATCGAATTGAGATACATCATATCATTACTTAATATAATATGATAAAATTAACGAAATATTGTTTCCCCAAAGGGTAGAGAGCTGACGATTGCTTTGAAAGGGCCACGAATATGCATCGGCCTCTGTTATCACTTTAAATAATTTCGGAATAATAAAAGGCCTATTTCATATAAACACATTGTCTAGGTATGTTACAATACTTACCTTCAGCGGCGCTTCAATTCTGCCACTGGCCGTGTGCGCGATTTTGGCCCGTTTGAGGGAACGTGGGGGCGGGGTTAAAACGCGGTTTTTTTTCTTACCTTGTCCTGCATTATATTTGGTTGGAGTGCAAGCTTTTGTTGAAGAATCTTTCCGACGGGCGTTCTGTCTATTTTTTGTTAATCGTCCGACTCGTTCAGCGCTGGATTAATTTTAAAATCAGCTTCTAAAGCCGTCAACGCCGACAACGGGGACGGATTTCATATCGGTGACAGGTAAAAGAAAGCGGTTTATTGTTACGTATAAAAGTGGTCCTTAAGATACCTTTAGTTCACATTTTATGTTGCGAAACGGTGATTTAGTCCCCATACCATCCGGCAGTGTTTTCCATGCAGACATGGGACCGCAACGTTCCAAATGGTCGCGTTCCAGAAAAACCCACAGGCGTTGATTTAAATGGCCATTAATTTACAAGTAATTGAGCCATTTGGCCTATAAATCCATGACAATGAGATTTAAAAAATATGTTATATTGTGAATTCTTGTGTGAATATTATTTGGACACTTAAATGTGCTATATTGCTATATTAAAAATGTTAATCTATTCTTAAGAAATTGATAGATGCTTAGATCTAGGAATTGCATTTTGTAATTAGCTACAATTATGTAACTAACAAATTAAATGCTTTAATTTCAAGTCATCTAGGTAAGATTTTTTCATATTTGTTTCAGAATGCTTCACTCTATAATAACGGAACATTTATTTTAGTTCTCTAAATTTTTTAAGAACGTTATGGCCATTTCACTGTCCTCGATCACAGCTTGTGTGTTAAGTCAATGGAAAAGCAATAGAGAACAAGATGATAATTTCCGAGTATGAAAATGGCCTTAACGTTTTTAATACTGAAGAAATGAAAGTTAATTAGGTGACAAATTAAACTTATTTCTATGCTTTAACTGATGGGATAAATTGCAGACTTGATTTATAAAATCTCAAAAAGTTGTAACGTTGCTACATTGTCTACATCCAACTGGTCCAATTACTCAAACAAGTCACAGAAAGGAACCATGATTATTTAATACTTAGATATGAATTTACAAATAACATTTTACTATGGTAGAAATTGATAATTATTGCAAAGCAGTAATACATAAAAAATGTCGGTAACATTGGTCGGTTATCACAAGAGAGTGACCAGAAATATATGCCGTTTCTTACCTCAGATAGACAATATGTTATCAGTATATTAACCAGGTTTGAGAACTTCGCACAGCGTGTTACGTTTATAAGAGGATCGGCCAACGTAGAGATGATCATCAAAGTCTAGTGAGGCATCGGAAGGGACCGTGCATAAAGGTCACCACGAGGATAGCCGTGCATAAAGGTCACCACGAGGATATGTCCTGTTAGCTTCAACAAGAGTAGTGGCTCACGAGGAGCCGTCCTTCTGTGGTAGTCCATAAGACTTGGAAGGATTTGTTTGTAACAGATCGCGGACGTCATGCGAAATCCAGAGCATTGCACATATTGGAGAACTCGCGCTTAAAATATGTTAATTATTCATATCTATGAAAGAATGAAGAATTCTTACATCGGTTTATATATAAATTTAAAACCATCGATATATAGAATGGAACATAATTGAGGTTCCGGTTATTTATCTCTTCCTGCTGTAAACGTCTGTAAAAGCATAGTACACATGGCATTGAACCGTGAATTACATGTAGATGGCATCGACCCTTGAATTATGTGTCGCACACGATGCCAAGTTAATCTAATATACTTTGCATGTACGTGATCGGTATGTCTAAGCTTCCTCCATCTTCATGACCCAACCTAAAAGTCGTTGATAAGCAGACATCAAATTTTATGCCATCAGAGTGGCAGCGCATTGTAAGTACTCGGCATTCAATGGGCAAAAACCAACCGCGCACTTCTAACTTAAAATTTAATCCTCTCAAATTAAGTCTATGTCCTCTAGTTGTTCACTCTTTCACTTGCATCCACAAAGAAACGTGTTCTGACTATCTACCATATTGCTAACAACTTCACTGGCTTCCCATCTCCCACCGGCTCACCTACAAAATCCTTGTCCTCACCTACAAAGCCCCCCACCATCTGCCACCCCCCCCCCCCCCCCCATATCTCACTGACCCCCTCTCCCCCTACCAACTCTCACGGTCCCTCAGATCCAGATCAGCCGGTCTCCTCTCCATCCACAAGTCCAACCTCCGCAGTTTTGGGGACAGAGCCTTCTCCAGGGCAGCTCCCAGGCTCTGAAACTTCCTCCCCCAACTGACCAGTATTCCGTGTCCCTCACAATCTTCCAGTCCCGCCACAAGACCCATCTCTTCTCCTCTGCCTATCCTTAGCCACACGTCCCCTTCCCTTTTCATCTGTGCTTGAATTGCTTCATATTGTGTTTTGAATTGAATTATGTCTTTAATTTGTGTACTAGTCATGTCCCCATTATTTATTTCATTCCGCTTACATGTGTTTCCTCTACTAATTTTTTGTAAGGTGTCCTTGAGTCTCTTGAAAGGCGCCGATAAATAAAATGTATTATTATTATTAGATTGTATCAACGTAAAAAAATGCTTCAGGAATGATTTGTGAAATTACAGCGGGATCAAATGTTGGCCACAAAAACACAAGCGTCAGTCAGTTTATGTTTACAACCGGCAACATATCTAAATCGAAGAGAAAACAGTGCGAGAAAAACATATTTTAAAAAACTCCAAAAGCTTGAACCCTGAAAACGATGCGAGAAACACATGTGATGGAAATAACGGTCGACGTTTTAACACACGCCAGGGGTAACAAGAGAAAGAGCCGCACCAAGAAGTGTCAGCTTCTATTTCTTACCCGGTATTCCAAACGCGACAAGAACAGGATAGTATATGCTCGCTATGTAGTAAATTGCTGAATATCCCATTTTCCATCCGAAGCAGCGAATGTGGATAATGCGCTAACTCCTTTCATTCACTGGTGTTTGGTTTCGAGACCTATTATACAATCAGGGCACGTCGACTGTGACAATTAGTGCGACCGTCACTTCAGTCACCTCAGACACAGTTCACTGAACAAAGAACCCGTCAACAACTTTCGCTCATTGCATCATTGTACAGTGAATTAGGCACTTCAAGGGATGTTGCAAACAATTATTAATTTTAGATTTCTCATTACTCTACTCCGACTGTAATAGTACACACCTAGATTTTATACAGGGATATAGAAGATTGAATGTAATTTAGTTCAAGACGAGTATCACATTTAACAAGTGCAATTACTTTTAGTGTCACTTGCAAAACTAAGAAAGGCGTATTACTTTTTTGGATGAGTCAGAGTAGTTCTCACACAGAGTAGTTTCACACAGAGAGTGGTGAATCTCTGGAAAATTCACACAGAGACTGGCGAATCTCTGGATTTCTCAGCCACAGAAGGTAGTTGAGGCCAGTTCATTGGCTATATTTAAGAGGGAGTTAGATGTGGCCGCTGTAGCTAAAGGGATCATGGGGGGTGGAGAGAAGGCAAGTATAGGAAACTGAGTTAGATGATCAACCATGATCTTATTGAATGACGGTGCAGGCTCGAAGGGCCGAATGGCCTACTCCTGCCCCTGTTTTCTATGTTTCTGGATTTGATAATTCATAGCGATCTCTAGAATTTCTGTTGAATTGAGTGTCCGACCTTTACGTGCACAGGGAAGAGATGTAGCACAGACGTTGTCACCATTTACCAAACTCTAAATACATTAACATTTGCAGTGTATTTCGATGAACATATTGCAAACTAGCTGTCGTTACTATGAAGGTTGAAGAGCAATCATTATGTTGTATATCACTCTACATCGCCGTCTATATCTCTCGTTTCCCTTTCTCTTGAATCTTTGTCTGAAGTACGTTCTCGACACAAAACGTTACCAATTCCTTTTTTTCCGAGATGCCGTTTGACCGATTCAGTTATTCCAGCCTTCGGTGTCCACCTATAGTTTGTGAACAGCTCCATTTAAGGACCGAAGGAATTGCAGCGTTGTGGACGTTACCCAGACGCACAAACGAAACCAACATCCCTTCATTGACACTATTTAAACAATACGCTGCTTCGCCCAGAACAACAGCATCATCATTGACCACCCTCAACCCGGTCACTCCCTTTCCTACCCAGTCCCGTCAGACAAGATGTGCAGAATTTCAAAACCTATGTCTCCGGACACAGGGAAGTTCCTTCTCGGCACTTATCGGACAATTGGACGGTTGTGCCAAGAGAATATCTAATGATTTACACACACACACACACACACACACAAAGACTCATACACACACACACGGACTCACGCACTCACACAGACTCAATCACACACACACATATATATATTCTCACACACATATATATATATTCACACATATATACACACACACACACATGTATTCACACACACATTCATATATATATATATCCACACACATACATATATCTACATAGATATATATATATATATTCACACACATATATTCACACACACATATATCCACGCACACACACACATATATCCATGCACACATATATTCACGCACACATATATTCACGCACACACATATTCACGCACACACACACGTATATATTCACACACACGCGTATATATTCACACACACACACACACTTAAATATATACACACACACACATATATACACACACACATACACAAACACTAAAATACAGTTGATTGGCTGATTGGGTGCAACCTCAGGTTAGCATTTGTGCTTTCTGGTTAAATGTACAGTGCTTTAGTAAAGGTACAGTGAGCCAAGGGTACAGTGGGCTAAAGGTACAGTGCTTTTTGTTTATATAATAAAGGTGCAGTTTAAAGGTCACGAGGGAGCAGCTGTTGTGAGTCAGATACCTGCTGATTTCTCCCAGCAGTTTCTATTGTATTATACTGGTATCAGTTCCAGGCTAAGGCGGGAGAATGACAGTCAGAGCAGTGTACTGTTCTTGATGTCAGATGTGGGAGGTCATGGTGTCGGATGGCCCTCCAGACGTCCACATCTGCACCAGGTGCAGCGAGATGGGGCTCCTAAGGGACCGTATTAGGACCCTGGAGCAGCAGCTAGATGACCTCCGTCTGATCAGGGAGAGTGAGGAGGTCATAGAGGGGAGTTATAGGGAGGTGGCCACTCCAAAACCACGGGAGAGAGACATGTGGGTCACGTTAAGGAAGGGTAAGGGGCAGAGGCAGGAACGAGTGAGTACTCCAATGTCGGTACACCTCGCAAATAAGTACTCCTGTTTGAGTACGGATGGGGGTGACAGCCTACCCGGGGGTAGTGATAGCGGAAGGGCCTCCAGCACAGAGACCGGCCCGATTGCTCCAAAAGGTAGGGAAAAAAAGAGGGCAATAGTAATTGGGGACTCTATTGTTAGGGGGTCGGATAGGCGATTCTGTGGACGCAGTCGGGAGACCAGGATGGTGGTCTGCCTCGCTGGTGCCTAGGTCTCGGACGTGTCTCAACGCATCCAAGATATCCTTAAATCAGAGGGAGAGGAGCCTGAGGTCGTGGTACATATAGGTACCAATGACATAGGTAAAAAAAAGGGAAGAGGTCCTGAAGGGAGGATTTAGGGAGTTGGGAGGAGAGTTAAGAAAAATGACTAAACAGGTAACAATCTCAGGATTACTGCCTGTGCCACGCGACAGTGAGAGTAGGAATGGAGCGAGGTGGAGGATAAATGCGTGGCTGAAAGACTGGTGCAGAGGGCAGGGATTCAAGTTCCTGGATCATTGGGACTTCTTTTGGGGAAGGTGGGACCTGTACAGAAAGGATGGATTGCACTTGAACCCGAGGGGGACCAATATCCTAGCGGGGAAATTTGCAAAGGCTGCTGGGGAGACTTTAAACTAGAATGGTTGGGGCGAGAGACTCAAATAGCGAAAGCTAGTAGACAGAATGGGAGGCGGGAAGCAGAAAAGGGAAGCACTCGGACACAAGAGGAGAATGAAAAAAAAGGAAATAATCAGAGAATAAGAGACGGGGGGTTTCTTAAATGTGCATATTTTAATGCTGGGAGCATTGTAAGAAAAGTGGATGAGCTTAGTCTGGATAGACACCTGGAGGTATGATGTTGTGGCGATCAGTGAAACGTGGTTGCAGGAGGGCTGTGATTGGAAACTAAATATTCCAGGATTTCGTTGCTTCAGGTGTGATAGAATTGGAGGGGCAAGAGGTGGAGGTGTTGCATTGCTAGTCTGGGAAGATACTACAGCAGTGCTTTGGCAGGATAGATTGGAGGGCTCATCTAGGGAGGCTATTTGGGTGTAATTGAGGTGGGAAAGGTGTAGCAACACTTATAGGGGTGTATTATAGACCGCCAAACGGGGAACGAGAATTGGAAGAGCAAATATGTAAGGAGATAGCAGATATTAGTAGTAAGCACAAGGTAGTGATTGTGGGAGATTTCAACTGTCCACACATAGACTGTGAAACACATTCTGTAAATGGGCTGGATGGGTTGAAGTTTGTAAAATGTGTGCAGGATAGTTTTTTGCAGCAATACATAGAGGTACCTACTAGAGGAGGTGCAGTGCTGGACCTCCTGTTAGGAAATGAGACGGGACAGGTGGCGGAGGTATGCGTTGGGGAGCACTTCGGGTCCTGTATTCACAATACCATTAGTTTCAATATAATTATGGAGAGGGTCATAACTGGACCCAGGGTTGAGATTTTTGATTGGAGAAAGGCTAACTTTGATGAGATGCGAGATGATTTAAAAGGAGTGAACTGGGACATTTTGTTTTATGGGAAAGATGTAGAAGAGAAATGGAGGACATTTAAAGGGAAAATTTTAAGAGTACAGAATCTTTATGTCCCTGTTCGGTTGAAAGGAAACAGAAAAAAATGGAAAGAGCCCTGGTTTTCAACGGAAATTGGACATCTTGTTCGGAAAAAGAGGGAGATCTACAATAATTATAGGCAGCATGAAGTAAATGAGGTGCTTGAGGAGTATAAGGAATGTAAAAAAGAATCTTAAGAAAGAAATTAGAAAAGCTAAAAGAAGATATGAGGTTGCTTTGGCAAGTAAGGTGAAAGTAAATCCAAAGGGTTTCTACAGCTATATAAATAGCAAAATGATAACGAGGGATAAAATTGGTCCATTGGAGAGACAGAGTGGACAGTTATCTGCAGAGCCAAAATAGATGGGGGAGATATTGAATATATTTTTTTCTTCGGTATTCACCAAGGAGAAGGATATTGAATTATGTGAGGTAAGGGAAACTAGTAGAGTAGCTATGGATACTATGAGGTTCAAAGTAAAAGAAGTACGGACACTTTTGAAAAATATAAAAGTGGATAAGTCGCCAGGTCCTGACAGGATATTCCCTAGGACATTGAGGGAAGTTAGTGTAGAAATAGCCGGGGCTTTGACAGAAATATTTCAAATGTCATTAGAAACGGGAATAGTCCTCGAGGATTGGTGTACTGCGCATGTTGTTCCATTGTTTAAAAAAGGGTTCTAAGAGTAAACCTAGCAATTATAGACATGTTAGTTTGACTTCAGTGGTGGGCAAATTAACGGAAAAGACACTTAGAGATAATATATATAAGCATCTAGATAAACAGGGTATGATTAGGAACAGTCAACGGGGATTTGTTTGAAGGTCATGTTTGACTAATCTTCTTTAATTTTCTGAAGAGGTTACTAGGGAAATTGACGAGGGTAAGGCAGTGGATATTGTCTATATGGACTTTAGTAAGGCCTTTGGCAAGGATCCTCGTGGAAGGTTGGTTAAGAAGGTTCAACTGTTGGGTATAAATGCAGGAATAGCAAGATGGATTCAACAGTGGCTGAATGAAGCCAGAGGGTAATGGTGGATGGCTGTTTATCGGGTTGGAGGTAGGTGACTAGTGGGGTGCCTCAGGGAACTGTGTTGGGTCCTTTGTTGTTTGTCATGTACATCAATGATCTGGATGAAGGTGTGGTAAATTGGATTAGTAAGTATGCAGATGATACCAAGATAGGGGGTGTTGTGGATAATGAAGAGGATTTCCAAAGTCTACAGAGTGATTTAGGCCATTTGGAAAAAGGGCTGATAGATGGCAGATGGAGTTTAATGCTGAGAAAAGGGAGGTGCTAAACCTTGGCAGGACAAATCAAAATAGGACGTACATGGTAAGTGGTAGGGAATTGAAGAATACAGGTGAACAGAGGGATCTGGGTATAACCGTGCATAGTTCCTTGAAGGTGGAATCTCATATAGATAGGGTGGTAAAGAAAGCTTTTGGTATGCTACCCTTTATAAATCAGAGCATTGAGTATAGAAGCTGGGATGTAATGTTAAAATGTACAAGGCATTGGTGAGACCAAATCTGGAGTATGGTGAATAAGTTAGGTCTTTATTCTCTGGAGCGCAGAAGGTTAAGGGGGGACTTGATAGAGGTCTTTAAAATGATGAGAGGGATAGACAGAGTTGATGTGGACAAGCTTTTCCCTTTGAGAATAGGGAAAATTCAAACAAGAGGACATGACTTCAGAATGAAGGGACAGACGTTTAGGGGTAATATGAGGGGGAACTTCTTTACTCAGAGAGTGGTAGCGGTGTGGAATGAACTTCCAGTGGAAGTGGTGGAGGCAGGTTCATTGGTACCATTTAAAAATAAATTGGATAGGCATATGGATGAGAAGGGAATGGAGGGTTATGGTATGAGTGCAGGCAGGTGGGACTAAGGGGAAAAAATGTTTGGCACCGATTTGTAGGGCTGTTTCCGTGCTGTAATTGTTATATGGTCTGTTGTTACATGGATAAAACGAATATTCAAATCCTGCTGTAGAGTCTTTTGCTGAAACAAAATGATTTGCTTTTAAATAACGTCCAACAAACACTCACTTACCGTAGAGAAAGCAGCCAAATATTTGAATCTTCAAATCCTGCTGAAACACAATGCTGCAACAAACACACACTTACCGTAGAGAAAGCAGCCGAATATTTGAATCTTCAAATCCTGCTGAAACACAATGCTGCAACACACACACATACACAGCTTTTGTTGAAATACAATGCTGCAACAAAAACATACACACAGCTTTTGCTGAAATACAATGCCGCAACAAACACACACGCACACGCAGCTTTTGTTGAAACACAATTGCAGCTTTTGTTGAAACACAATGCAGCTTTTGTTGAAACGCAATGCAGCTTTAGCTGAAACACAATTGCAGCTGTTGCTGAAACACAGTGCAGCTGTTGTTGAAACACAATGCAGCTTTTGCTGAAACACAATTGCAGCTTTTGCTGAAACACAATGCCGCTGCGGCTGCAACCAACAAACACTTACCAGTTCTGTAGAATGTTTCAACACCTCGTGCACTCTGTGGGCAGCGCCATCTTGCCTCCGACCGGACATGACGTCATCGCAGCCGTTTTGCCGATCACCGGAAATGACGCCATCGCCGCCATCTTGCAACCGCCAAAATCACAAAATGAACTCCAATTTTAAATTTAAACATAGTTCTGGTCCAAATAAAAGCTTTATTCGTGCTTTGTCTGCCTGAAAACGTTGCAACAAATCCATTTCAATTTACATGAACATTTCAAAGACAATACAGACATCATGCTTTATTGACCTGAAAACGGTTGCAACCATTTAAAAA
Organism: Leucoraja ocellata; assembly: GCA_036785375.1. NCBI lineage: Eukaryota > Metazoa > Chordata > Chondrichthyes > Rajiformes > Rajidae > Leucoraja > Leucoraja ocellata. Next base: position 12,969 of record JAWMAR010004056.1, on the reverse strand, counting down.
ACCCAAGAGAAACACATTTGCAAACGTGTTATAACAATAACAAATGCTTTTTATCTCCAATACACATTTCAAAGACAATATTGATAGACAAATTTACAAATGTATTTCATGTTCAATACACATTTCAAAGACAATACAGATTGACAAATTTGCAAACTCTTTCCAACAAAATGCCATGAAACTTCAGACCATGGTGAATGGTTAATAACATACATAACAATTGGCTGAAAACGCATATGGAAGGGACTCACCTTGGAGTAGAGCTGCAGCTCAGAGAGCCGTGACCCTTTCACTTCGTTGTCCGGAAGAAAGTGATTGAAGCAGTACACTTCCGGATGGTATAGTCCCATTCTCCCTCTGCTTTCAGCGGGGGCAGCAGAGAGAATGGGGAATGTTGTAAAAACATTAATATCTCTGTCATATATAATCGACGGAAAAAATCCTCGCCACACATGCGGCGGAGGCCGGCTCTGAGCGAGGTGGCCAAAGATGACGGCCGTAGGTGGCGGCGTTCTCTCGGAAATCGCAGCTCAGATCGCCAAAAGCGGTCAAGAACAGAGGTTTAGTAATATAGATTGTCTTACACAATGTAAAACATGAAAATATGTAAAATACTCCCTGGCACATATTATCTTCTATAATTTGGAGGCAACAACGTATCCTTGGTTATCATGCAGAGGGCTATCGTCACTTCTGCATCATAACAACAATATATCGAACTGTAGCAGGGACTAGAAAGAAGAACGGTAATGATAGGACTCAAACAATAATTCTTTGTATTTATGTTCATATGATATTAATTTGCAAAATTAAAAGATATATTTGAGGATATTGGTTTATTTTACATTTCAATCCTTTTCTGCTTTCATTTTTCTCTTTCAATTGATTTCAAGACGCTGAAAAGCCCGAAGCAGGCGAATTAGCTAAATAGACAGTTCCTGATGGTGAAGAAGATGATCCGGCGCCAAAGACAAAGAGACTGCTTCTCTTTGTCAACAAACAGCATTTGTCCAGCACTCTGACCGCAGTTGATAAAGCTAGATACAACCTGTTCCTTTTGTTAACAAAATCAGAGGTACTTCTTCCACCAACAACACACTCTCTCAGAAAGCGGCATGAGAGGAAATTACCAGGCTGCTGTACGTTCAAAATGTCTGGAACAGTTTCCACATAGAAACATAGAAACATAGAAACATAGAAAATAGGTGCAGCAGTAGGCCATTCGGCCCTTCGAGCCTGCACCGCCATTCAATTATATCATGGCTGATCATCCAATTCAGTATCCTGTATCTGCCTTCTCTCCATACCCCCTGATCCCTTTAGCCACAAGGGCCATATCTAACTCCCTCTTAAATATAGTCAATGAACTGGCCTCAACTACCTTCTGCGGGAGAGAATTCCAGAGATTCACCACTCTCTGTGTGAAAAATGTTTTCCTCATCTCGGTCCTAAAAGATTTCCCCCTTATCCTTAAACTGTCACCCCGTGTTCTGGACTTCCCCAACATCGGGAACAATCTTCCTGCATCTAGCCTGTCCAAACCCTTAAGAATTTTGTAAGTTTTTATAAGATCCCCCCTCAATCTTCTAAATTCTAGCGAGTACAAGCCGAGTCTATCCAGTCTTTTGTCCAAAGGGACATGGGTGGAAAATTGTAGGTGGTGAATTAGACATTGACTCGGGGTGATCTGCCTCCAGCACCAAGCACGTTGCTAGAATGAACATACTGTTCATGCAAGAAAACAAACTGTGTGAAATCAAGTGCAGGGAAATAAAGATGCTCATGTCAGCAGCATGGTGTGCCATGTGCAGATTTATTTAAGTCTGTTGACTGCAGAAACCCTATTACTTCAAAATACTTGGAATCTGATGTAAAATATTCTGATGAAGCTTATATGTAATGTGAACAAATAAATTGGGGAAATAAATTATTAAATAACGTTTTGTTTTAATGTCGATCGTTTCACTGCTTATTTGGTCAAATTATTTAAACAATGTGTGCATTACATATGGTAATTGCGTGCTGGTGCATGACAAAGCGCCGGTACACCGACCTATCCACACATACAACCACACACACACACGCACACACACACATCTGTACGCACACATACATGCACACATACATCCACATATCCACACACGCATCCACACATATATCCACACACGCACAAAGATACATCCACACATACATACACACATCCCCACATCCATCCGCACACACATACATCCACACACACATACATCCTCACATCCATCCGCACGCACACATACATGCACACATCCATCCGCACACACATACATCCACACACATACATCCATCCACACATACATACATCCACATACACATCCACACATACATACACACATCCATGTATTCGCACATACATCCGTCCACACATACATACACACTTACATCCTCACATCTACAGACACACATTTGACACGTATACACAGACACACACACACAAGCTACAGATTCTCAAACATTGCAACACTTTTGGAGTTATTTTAGTTGAAAAGTAATAGCCCTCATTTGCAAAGGACTTCTGCGGCAATCTCAATCACAAAACACACTCACAATAATATTAATTAAATTATTTGTGTATAATATAATTATACTTAATTATATATGATTACAGTCATATTCACAAGTTACATATATATGTAGTAAATGTACTGCAACCCGGAAATAGGCTCCCCATGGTGTAATATGTGCATTGGGCATTAATTAAGTTGCAACCTTTGGCAATGACGAGTTATGACTCCCTTCTCAATTATATTTCATCTAAATCTGTGCAAACTTTCATGTAGGTCCGAGACGTGGGCCACGAAAATTGATTTCTGGAACCATTTGCTGTGCTCGGCCCAAATCCTCAACACAGAAAATAGGAGCGGGAGTAGAAAATTCGGCACTTCGAGGCAGCACCGCCATTCAATATGATCATGGCTGAACATCCAAAATCAGTATCCCGTTTCTGCTTTTCCCCATTACCCACGATTCCTTTAGTCCTAAGAGCTAAATCTAACTCTCTGTTGAAAACACCCAGTGAAATAGCCCCTACTGCCGTCTGTGGCAGATTATTCCTCAGATTCACAACTCTCTGGGTGAAAAAGTGTTTCATCATCTCTGTCCTAAATGGCCTACTCCTTATTCTTAAACTATGATCCATAGTTCTAGACTTCTCCGACGTAGGGACCATTTTTTTCTGCATCTATCATTTCCAATCCGTTAAGAATTGTGTATGTGTCTATAAGATCCCCGATTACCCTTCTAATTTCCTGCCAATATAATCCATGTCGACCAATTCTTTCATCATATGTCATTCCCGCCATCCCGGGATTTAAGCTGGTGAATGTTCTCTGCACTTGCTCAATAGCAAAAATCTATTTCCTCAAAGAAGAAGACCAAAACTGCACACAATTCTCCAGGTGCGGTCTCACCGAGCCCCTGTACAACTACTGATGTACCACCTTCCTCGTATGCACAAATCCACTCGCTGTGAAGGCCAGCATGCCTGTTGCTTTCTTCATTGCATGCTGTACCTGCATGCTTACTTTCATTGACTGATGTACAATCACACACAGGTCTCGTTGCACTTTAATTAGTCTCGGGTCTGAGCCACGCAGTAATCCACTAATCACTGCCTGCCGTTCTGAAAAGGAGGCGTTAATGTCCCCTCTTTGTTTCCTGTCTGCCAAGCAGTTATATGTCAATAACCTACCCCCAATAACATGTGCTCTAATTTTGAACTCTAATCTCCTGTGTGGGATCTTCTCAAAGGCTTTGTCAAAGTACAGATACACCACAGCAACTGTCTCACCCTTATCCATTCTACTGCTTACAACCTCAAAAACTCCAGATTATTAGTCAGGCACGAGTTCCTCTTCATATATACAGATATAATGAATATACACATATCCATGAATTTAACATTTAGTCGTATATTAAATCTTTAGATATTGCCTTGGCACAAGGATACACGGTTCTCAATTGCCTTCATATACTACACCTCGTATTTCTTTGATATAGGAGCCACTGCGGTGGTGTCGGCTGAGACTTTGTAAAGTGAGTTGGATTGGTAGTTGTTTGCAGAGTCATGAGTCTAGAAGGAGCATAGTAGGGGTCTATGAACGCATCGTATTAAGGCAGCAACGTTGAAATTTAGCGTAGAGCACAACTTGTCACGTAGCCAGACTGATTGTGGCCTGGATGTATAGGGTGCAGTTGCATAGGGATGTGCTAAATGTTGTTTCTACGAGTTTGGAGATAAGCTTGGTTGGGTTAATGGTATTTGACGCAGAGCTGCATTATATGATTAGGGGTCTGACGTAGGTGCCCTTCTTCTCCAGGTGTTCCCATGGTGAGTGCAGGGCTGCGGAATGTGATCAGCCCTGTACATGTAGCGGCGCACAAGTCGACAGCCAAAGGATGAAGTAAAATACATGTAAAGTCTACATAACTCCGAAAAAAATGCATAGTTTAAATGTCTCCGATAAAGTAGATGGGATGTCGGGAATGCAGCTGAGTTGAAGAGAGGTCCGTCCAGTTGTCTGATATGTGCTGAGAAGAAACTGTCCCTGAGTCCTGAGACACAGGTTTTGAAATTCTGCACATCTTGTCTGACGGGACTGGGTTGAAAACGCAATGACCGGGGTGAGGATGGTCATTGATGATGCTGCTGCGAGGCAGCGTCATGTTTAGATGGTGTCAATGAAGGGAAGTTGGTTTTACTTGAGCGTCTGGGCAACGGCCACAACGCTGCAATTTCTTCGGTCCTTAAAATGAGCTGTTCACAAACCATAGGTGGACACAGACAGCTCGAATAACTCAATGGGTCAAACGGAATATCGGGAGAAAAGTAATGGGTAAAGTTTTGTGTCGAGACCGTACTTCAGATAAATAGTCAGGGGAAAGGGAAACGAGATATATAGACGACGATATAGAGTGATATACATCCTAATGGTTGCCCTTTATCGAAGCATAGAAACATAGAAAATAGGTGCAGGAGGAGGCCATTCATCTCTTCCAGTCTGCGCTGCCATTCAATATGATCATGGATGATCATCCAACTCAGTATCCTGTACCTGACCTCTCCATACCCCCTGATCCCTTTAGCCACAAGGGCCACATCGAACTCACTCTTAAATATAGCCAATGAAATGGCCGCAACTACCTTCTCTAGCAAAGAATTCCTGAGATTCACCACTCTCTGTGTGAAAAATGTTTTTCTCATCTCGGTCCTAAAAGATTTCCCCATTATCCTTAAACTGTGACCCCTTGGTACTTCCCTATAATCGGGAACAATCTTCCTGCATCTAGCCTGTCCAATCCATTAAGAAATTTATAAGTTTCTATAATATCCCCCGTAAATCTTCTAAATTCAAGTGATAACATACCATTCGCTTTCTTCACTGCCTGCTGTACCTGCATGCCTACTTTCAATGACTGGTGTACCATGACACCCAGGTTTCGTTGCATCTCCCATTTCCCCAAACGGCCACCATTCAGATAATACTCCACATTCTTGTTTTTGCCACCAAAGTGGATAACCTCACATGTATCCACATTATACTGCATCTGCCAAGCTTTTGCCCATTCACCCAGCCTATCCAATCACCTTGCAGCCTCCTAGCATCACAGCTAACAATGCCCCCCCCCAGAATAGCCTGCTCTCTCGTTGGTTCATCTACATGTTGGTTTAGAAAACTATCCCGAATACATCACAAAAAATCCTCTTCCTCAGCACCCCCGACAATTTGATTCACCCAATCTATCACCCAACCTTTTATAGTAACCACAGCTAGTTTGAAGAAGCATATGCAATATGTTCATCGAAGTACATTCCAAATCTTAATGTATTTAGAGTTTGGTAAATAGTAACAATGTCTGTGCCGCATCTCTTCCCTGTGCACATAAAGGTCAGACGCTCAATTCAACAGCAGTTCTAGAGATCGCTATGAATTATCAGATCCAGAACTACACTACCTCATCCAACAAAGTAACACCCTTTCATAGTTTTGCAAGTGATACTATAAGTAATTGATTTTTCAAATGTGATCCTCGTCCTGCATTAAAACTATTCAATCTTCTATATCCCTGTATAAAATCTAAGTTTGTACTATTACAATCGGAGAAGAGTCTTAAGAAATCTAAAAATAATAATTGTTTGCAACATCCCATGAAGTGCCTAATTCACTGTACAATGATGCAATGAGCGAAAGATGGTGACGGGTTATTTGTTCAGTCGACTGTGTCTGAGGTGACTGAAGTGACGGTCGCCCTAATTGTCATAGTCGACGTGCCCTGATTGTATAATAGGGCTCGAAACCAAACACCAGTAGATGAAAGGAGTTAGCGCATTATACACATTCGCTGCTTTGGATGGAAAATGGGATATTCAGCAATTTACTACATAGCGAGCATATACTATCCCGTTCTCGTCGCGTTTGGAATACCGGGTAAGAAATAGAAGCTGACTATTTTTGGTGCGTTTCGTTCTCTTGTCAACCCCCGGCGTGTGTAAAACGACGACCATTATGTCCATCACATGTGTTTGTCGCATCATTTTCAGGTTTCATGCTTATGGAGTCTTTTAAAATCTGATTTTCTCGCACTGTTTACTCTTCGATTTAGATATGTTGCCGTTGTAAACATAAACTGAGTGGCGCTAGTGTTTTTGTGGCCAACATTTGATCCCGTTGTAATTTCAAAAATCATTTCTGATGCATTGTTTACGTTCATACAAATTGTAGGGTAAATAGTCAGAACACGTTGATGGCTGTGGGGAAGTAGGTATTCCTGAACGTGGTTGTTGCAGTCTTCAGACTCCTGTACCTCCTACCTGAAGATAGCAGGGAGATGAGTGTGTGGCCAGGATGGTGTGGGTCTTTGATGATACTGCCAGCCATTTTGACTAATTCGACACGCTGGATGCAGGAAATGTGTTTATATGAAAGAGGCCATTATTATTCCCAAATTATTTGAAGTGTTAACAGAGGCCGATGCATATTCGTGGCCCTTTCATTGCAATCGTCAGCTATCTACCCTTTGGGAAATAATGTTTCGTTAATTTCATCATATTACATTAAGTACCAAGTAATACAGCTTTTATTAACTTTATTTGTTCTGATGTATCTCAACTCGTACACTTAACAAACGATGTAACCGAGCTATTAGTGTAGTTGGTATGTCTTAACAGCTTTTTTTCCCCAACGTGTGAGAATTTTAATTTGAACAAGTTTATTACCGTTCGGAATCGTGTTGTATTTGGCAGAAACCTATTGCGTCAGGTGGTGGTTGCAATCAGCTCCAGGATGGAAATCGATTTCACCACGGTAGGGACTTGTTTCCCCAGGTACACGAAACGAGCCGAGGAGATTGACTGCGTTTGCACCGAGGATTCCTTTATCAATATTGTTCCTCTTGTTTCCATTCAGTTAACTTAATGGCAATCGTGATCCTCTCACGTGGAAAATGCGGTCTTTCCAAGTGCATCACTCGTTACCTGGTGGGAATGGCGGCGGCAGATCTCACGGTGGTAATCGTCGTTGCATTATTAGAGCAGACAAATATGATCCATATATATTCCCGCTTATTGCACATCACTCCAATTTGTGCTCTGACACGTGTTTTGAGGGTTGCAACTACGGGCTGTTCCGTTTGGCTTACGGTGGTTTTCACCTTCGATCGCTTCATCGCAATATGCTGCCAACAGTTGCAGATAAGGTATTGCAGTGAAAGGACTGCGACGGTGGTTATAGTAGTCGTGACCATATTATGCTGTGCCAGATGTATCCCGGTTTACTTTGCAATAGAGCCTTACGCCATAATTGATCACGTGCCATGGGGCTGCATCGCAATAGCAGCATACTACACTTCTTCTATGTGGAAAGCGTTCGAGTTAATTGACAGTATCTTGACACCGTTATTACCAATCGCGTTAATTCTACTGTTTAATGGGTTGACAGTTAGACACATTATTGCGGCAAATAGAGTTCGCCAAAGTCTGCGGAACAACAGCGAGAATCAGAAGGATCCAGAAGTGGAAAACCGGAGAAAGTCAATGGTTTTGTTGTTTACTCTATCAGCCAATTTCATATTATTGTGGATGCCTTATGTGGTATCTTCTGTGAACTGGCAAACGCAAAATTATTTTTACACAGACAGATATATGAGTAACCCAACATATATCCTGCAGGAACTTGGGTCTATGTTTAAATTCCTCAGCACCTGCACCAACACATGTATCTATATACTGTCACAGAGGAAAATCAGAGAGGAGCTGAAGAATGGTGTGAAATTCGTGCTTACACTGATTGGTCATTGTTGTAAATAGCACGCGAATCTAATTTTAAATCAATTGGGCGGCAGCATAAAAGTTAATGGAATTCCGATGTAGTTTTGGAAATGTATCAGGAATGTATGTAACAGTCAGTAGCTTTGTGCTGCCACGTCAGGCAACAAGATCATACCTATGCTTGATGTTTGTGTCAGGGAACGTGTTTTCCAAGCCATATGTTTATTGATACCTGGTATATCGTTTTAATATCATTCATCGGACATTTATGGAAGTAGCCAAGCATATGTAATTACAAATTAAATAAAAGTCAAAAAATCTAAATCCTTCGTTGATCTCAAAATATAATGCAAGTGCATGTGGACCGTTGGCAATTGTTTTTGCACCGAAGACCGCATTTCAGATTACAGACATTTTTTTAATTGGACAGACGAATAAAATACTCATAGTATGATTAAAAAACATTAAGTCACCGGATTACTCACCTCTTTGGTATCCGTGTTTTTCTCTATTGCAAACACTGAACAGGATCGAACAATGCTGTACGGTTTCCCTAGAAACTGGGCGCCATCGACGAACAGCGTTTGGTAAGTTTCTCAGGACTCATACAGTAAATGGCAAAGCACCAGAGAGATTTGAGGAAGTCGGGTACCCTGGGTACAGGTTTAATGCTCCTATCTTTCCCTGAAATCAGAAACAGAGTTAGACAGTGTGCGAAGAAGACGTTAAGCGTGATTGATTTCATACGTCTGATCAATGTGACAAATTTAATGTTGAAATGAATCGGCGGTGAAGATCAAAATATTGATCAACTACTGGAAGTAATTTCGTATTGCAGTGTTCAATGTGCATGTGTACGCGTGTGTGATGACATATTTGTCGAAAATGATTCCACGACGCGAAACCAAACTATCCGTAGCAATAAATCATGCGATGTGTTGAGAGAAGGTAACAAGACAGAATGCTGCTGTGCAGATATCCGGAGCAAATGAATAGGCAACGTTAACGGTCGGAACCCTTGGCTGGTGCAATGTGACTGCAATTGGGGCATACATGCGCAAAATATACGTTATGTATATGTATATATCTGTCCAAATATAGTCTAATAATTCAATCCTCGTCTGCAGCTTCATCTGCCAGCTCATTCCAGACGTGGACAACACAGAGTTAAAAGGTTAACCTTGGAATACCTCTTCAATGTTTCCCACACACGTTAAACCTTGAGCATTCATAGCAAAATGATTTGAGTATAGGAGCAGGGAGGTTCTACTGCAGTTGTACAGGGTCTTGGAGTATTGCGTTTAGGTTTGGTCTCCAAATCTGAGGAAATACATTCTTGCCATAGAGGGAGTACAGAGGAGGTTCACCAGACGGATTCCTGGATTGGCAGGCCTTTCTTATGAAGAAAGACTGGATAGACTCGGCTTGTACTCGCTAGGATTCAGAAGATTGAGGGGGGATCTTATAGAAACTTACAAAATTCTTAAGGGGTTGGACGGGCTAGATGCGGGAAGATTGTTACCAATGGTGGGAACGTGCAGGAGAAGGGGTCACAGTTTCAGGATAAAGCAGAAATCCTTTAAGATTGAGATGAGAAAAACATTTCTCACATAGATAGTGGTGGATCTCTGGAACTCTCTGCCACCGAAGGTAGTTGAGGCCAGTTCATTGGGGAGTGGGAGTGTCAAATTACGTTTTATTTTCTCTACCTCAATCATATAATCGCACTCCTCAAACTAACAATTCCGGGTAAGATGCTGATGAATCTCTGCTACATTCTTTCCAACGGAATACCATCGTTCTATATCCTGGCGACCAGTACTGCACACACAACACCAAGTGTGGTCTTCCTCTGGCATTACATGCTCAATCGGTCTGACACGTCATCCTCAAAACATTATCTTTTGTTCGTTGAATCTTTCTTCTGCTCTGTAGGCAATTAGACACAACCAAAGGTATTGTGACTATTGCTTCCAACCATCGTAACCTGAGACTAAAAATGCGTCCTGACCAGAAATATCCCCTATTGCATTCGTAATAAGGTGGACGAGTTGAATTTGCAGATAGCTGTTCATTACTATGATATAGTTGTGTTCACGGATACATGGCTCCAGGGTGACCAAGGCTGGGAGTTGAACATCCAGGGTTATTCAATATTCAGGAGGGAGAGACAGAAAGGAAAATAAGGTGAGGTAGCGTTGATGATTAAAGAGGAGTTTAACGCAATAGAAAAGAAGGACATTAGCTTGGAGGATGTGGAATCGATATGGGTAGAGCTGCGAAACACTAAGGGGCAGAAAACACTGGGTGTTGTGTACAGGCCACCTAACAGTAGTAGTGTAGTTGGGGAAGGCATCAAACAGGAAATTAGAAATGCGTGCAACAAAGGGAAAACAGTTATGATGGGTGACTTCAATCTACATATAGATTGGGTGAATCAAACTGGCAGGGTTTCTGAGGAAGAGGATTTCTTGGAATGTATGCGAGATAGTTTTCTAAACCAACATGTAGATGAACCAACGAGACAGCAGGCTATTCTAGACTGGGTATTGAGTAATGAGGAAGGGTTAGTTTGCAGTATTGTTGTGCATGGCCCCTTGGGCAAGAGTGACCATAATATGGTTGAGTTCTTCATTAGGATGGAGAGTGACATAATTAATTCAGAAACAAGAGTTCTGAACATAAAGAAAGGTTACTTTGAGGTTATTAGACGTGAATTGGCCAAGATAGATTGGTAATTGGTTCTTAAAGTGTTGACGATGGATATGCAATGGAAGGCATTTAAAGACTGCATGGATGAACTAAAACTGTCGTCGAACTATGGAAAGACAAGTATGCAGAGACTAAATGTGGAATATAACGATGCCATGAGAACACTGCTATGGCAACCTAGATGGTGTAGTGCCAGTAAAATGCTTGTGGTTGCAGTAGTCAGTACTTTAGAAGCTATCCTAAGACATCACATGCACAAATTAATTTGCAGGATAAATGACTCTAAAAATGTGCTTATTGTGTCCTTGTCAAACATAAGGGTTAGCACTACACGCTACGAATCCAAGCTGAGGAGACATTGGTATCCTTGTCTCGTTGTTGGGCATTGATTATTCTTTTAATCTGGATTTTTAACTTATGTATTGCGTTTTTAAAAAGTATATTTAAATTATGATTTTTTATCAGTGATATACAAAGATTTGATATGTATTTTATGATATTTAATATGCAATGCATTTTTAATGTAATGTTGTCCCTTGCCTGGACCTTGAGTCCGTAATAAAGTGTATTATTATTATTAATATTATTATTATTATTATTATTATTATTATTATTATTATTATTAATTATTATTATTATTATTATTATTATTATTATTATAACAACAATTGTTCATCCCAGTTTGGCAAAATAATAAATCAGGGAAGGTAGTGCATCCGTGGATAACAAGGGAAATCAGGGATAGTTTCAAAACAAAAGATGAAGAATACAAATTAGCCCGAAAAAGCAGCCTACCAGAGGACTGGGATAAATTCAGTCCTGCAGAGGAGGCCAAAGTGCTTAATTAGGAAAGAGAAGATAGATTACAAAAAGAAAACAGGCAGGGAACATAAAAACTGACTCAAAGTTTTTAGAGATATGTGAAGAGAAAAGGATTAGTTAAAACAAATGTAGGTCCCTTGCAGTCAGAAACAGATTAATTGATCATGGGGAACAAGGACATTGCAGACCAGTTGAATAGCTAATTTGGTTCTGTCTTCACCAAGGAAGACATAAATAATCTGCCGGAACTAGCAGGAGACCGGGGGTCAAATGAGATGGAGGAGCTAAGTGAAATCCAGGTTAGCCGGGAAGTGGTGTTAGGTAAATTGGATAGATTAAAGGCCGATAAATCCCCAGGGCCAGATAGGCTGCATCCCAGAGTAGTTAAGGAAGTAGCCCCAGAAATAGTGGTTGCATTAATGATAATTTTTAAAAACTCTTTAAATTCTGGATTAGTTCCTGAGGATTGTAGGGTCGCTAATGTTTCCCCACTTTTGTGCCACAGTGGAACCACAGTGCGAACTCCATCATCAAGTTCGCTGACGACACCACTATTGTGGGGCGTATCACTGACGGGGATGAGTCAGAGTACAGAAGAGCGATCGAGCAACTGTCCATATGGTGCCAGCGCAATAACCTGGCCCTCAACACCAGCAAAACCAAGGAACTGATTGTGGACTTTGGAAGGAGTAGGAGGGGGACCCACAGTCCCATTTATATCAACGGGTCGATGGTTGAAAAGGTCAAGAACTTCAAATTCCTGGGCGTGCACATCTCTGAAGAGCTTTCCTGGTCCGAGAACACTAACGCAATTATCAAAAAAGCTCATCAGCGCCTCTACTTCCTGAGAAAATTACGGAGAGTCGGATTGTCAAGGAAGACTCTCGCTAACTTCTACATATGCACAGTCGAGAGCATGCTGACCGGTTGCATCGTGGCTTGGTTCGGCAATTTGAGCGCTCTGGAGAGGAAAAGACTACAAAAAGTAGTAAACACTGCCCAGTCCATCATCGGCTGTGACCTTCCTTCCATCGAGGGGATTTATCGCAGTCGCTGCCTCAAAAAGGCGGGCAGTATCATCAAAGACACACACCATCCTGGCCACACACTCATCTCCCTGCTACCTTCAGGTAGAA